>BPLR01005937.1:0-162131 GCA_021605095.1 Caerostris extrusa
AAAATAGGCAAAAAGCGTGTAATTTATACTAAGCTATGTGTTTTTAGTATGTACAACTTAAGATAAGAGTATTTAAATAGTATGGGTTGATTTTAGAAAATAAAAATCCTACAAAATAATATCAAGAAGTAACAAATCTTCTGTCCCTGAATGAAATAAAACTTTACAATTTTAGTATAATAAATTTATTTAATCCTCCATTTTGTCACCATTTTTGTTTTCATTGACATCTTCCCTATCAAGATTTTATGGCCTACCATTTTATTGAAGAAATTTAAAATTGTTTTTTTGCCTTAGAAAAGATTCAAGTACCATTTCAACCTTTGCAAAGTCAATATGTAAAATGATTATTATGTAAGCTCTCGGAAAAGAAAACAAGATGGGGATGTGTTGGAAGAGAGAGGTCAAAGAAAATAATTTAGAGGAAGCATTATTTTCGAGGATAATTCTTCTAGAATAAATGTTCACTACTGGAATTCTTTTGCCAAGAGACATTCTTCTAGACTCTAGTAAGTCTTACAAGGTTGAGAAAATAATGTTAGGAAAGTACTATTTTCAGCCAAATTCTTCCCAAAGGAGACTCTGAAGCGTTCTTGTATAGAAGTTCAGAAAAACACCATTTTCAAAGAGCCAAATTCTTCTAGAAAGTTCTAATGATTTTGCAAGGTCGATAAATAAGGGATGAAGGCACCATTTTTGAAAATTTTTAAAGTACCATTTCCCAGCCAAATTCTGCTAGGAAGACTCCTAATAAAGTTCTTGCAAGGTAGAGAAAATAAGGTTAGAAGGCACCATTTTCAGCCAAATTGCTAGGAGAGACACCTTGAGATTCTTGCAAGATCGAGTAATAAGATTAGAAAACCACCATTTTCTACTCAAATTCTTCTTGAAACCCCTAACGATTCTCCAGGGCTAAGAGAAAATAAGGTTAGAGCGAACCCCTTCTTTTCCAGTAAAATCTTCTAGGAGTCTCTCAATGATTCTTGAAATTTGGAGGGAGTGACGTGTCGCCAAAGATTTGAGTTTATCGACGAACGAGCATTGATTTGGAAAAGAGCTGCTTTTAAGCGTCATAGTTGCAGCTGACAGTTAACCTCCTTGAGTTATTGTTTGATTTGTCACCTAACAGCTCATAAAGAACACTCACCAAGCATTCAGAAGAGCTTCTTTTGGACTCAGATTCACACAATTCTGTAGATTCCTACAGATAATAATTCAAATAATTAATATTCCTACAGATAACGAGATTACTGTACCTTCTTTAAATAACGGATGGACGAGTTTTGATCTTTTGCAAGTAACATAATTACAGAGGATTCATTGATTTATCACAGACTGAAGTTGAATCGATACTATCTTGTCTTAAGATCGATTCATTCATTAAAAATCAAAAAATCCTGAGCTGTAGAAGTCTGATATGTTAGAGAGAAGGGATCAATGTCTCGTTACGAATAGAACTAATCGAAACAAAACGACATTTTAATTACTAGTCATTTATAAAACTGATAGGATTCGAATATCCCGGATTTGGTGAAATTGCCAGTATAAGGTATTGATTTTTTTAAAGATTTTACGAATTTCTTTAAAAAAAAAAAAAAACGACTAAAACGACGAAAACATAAAAATTTTTTCTTTCTTACTAGATTCTTTATTGTATAATTCAGGAATGGGCAAACGTTTTTTGTTTAGGGCCAAAAGTCGAAAAAGTTTGCCGGGCCAAGATAAATTTTTCTAAAATTTTAAAAACAATATGCAAGTATTACAATTAAATGTGTTAATGAGAGGAATGAAATTGCGATTTCATTTTTAAAAGTTCCTTATAGTGAGGTTCGAAGGAGATGTACTGATTCTAGGAACGAGGCTCAATGCTCATCTCTCAGTCTACTTCGAAATAATTCTTTCTAAGGTTCACAGTTGAAAACACTTGTTCACATATATAAGCTTATTTAGCGTATTTTGGCTTGCTATTTCCGTCGATTTATGTTTTGTAGAACAAAAGTAAAGAAAGTAAAATATCATCAGTTCTTTGAAAAAAAAAAAGGAGGAAAAAAAGAATATTTAATCAAAGTAGAAATAAAGATGGATATATACTTCTTTTAATTTGCCTCGGACCTGCAAATTAAAATTCTTATCCGCGGGCCTCATAGAACATTCCGGTGGGCCGTAGTTTGTCCATCCCTGGTATAAGGTATTGATTTCTTTAATGATTTTATCCGAAATTCTTTATTGAATAATTATATAGTCCTCGTTTGTCCTGGTCATTTAAGGTAGACAAATAGACGACAGAATCCTCTCTCCGTGGAATTCCACACCCGGAACATTGAATAAACACAGATCAGAACCAGGAACCTTTCTTTCTGATATTGAGCGGGTAGAGAAGGGGGGCAGATGAGAAAAAGCATTGGAACGAAAGAGAAAGAAACAAAAGAACATTTTCTTTCTCTCCTTTAATTCGTACAAAAGAGAACTGCAGGAAAGAAGAAAAAAAAAAAAAAAAAAAAAAGAAAAAAAAAAGGACAGCTTCAAAAGAACAGAAAAGAGAAAGAAAGAAATCGTCGTCAAAACGGAAGAGGACTAAAGAAAGAAAAAAGCGATCTTTTTTTCCCTACTCCGGAAAATAGAGGGAATAATAATAACAGTAAAAAAGGAAAGAAAAAAAAAGAGAGGTGCGCTCTAAAGTGGGAAAGAGATAACATGTTAAATCTTCCCCTGACCGGGCGAATGTTAAGTCGCGCTCGCATCGTGTGTATTGATTCTGAGAAACGGGAAAAAAAACCGAGTGGGCTCTTTTCCCGAAGAGTACTCCCGCGGGAGGATTTAGGGTGGCACTCGCTGACTTTTCACTCAAATCCTCCGCATCGATTCCGGGGTCTCAGCCGGGATTTTCCCTCTTCGGGCGACACGATTCGTTTTCTGGTTTGTTATTCCCCACCCACCCCTTTTCCGGAAACGCCCTGCTCCCCCCTTCCCCGCAGACGATTACGATAAACGTTCGGACACCGGGAATACTCGTGCTCCAGAGAGATTGTGATGAACCGCAAACGATTCGGGACTTTCCCAAAGAAAACGGCGGCTCGCATCGCCCCCGACTGGGGTGGAAGTGCTTTGAACTTTAGTTCCCTTTTTTTTATTTGTAAAATTGGCCTCCATCTCCGTATTTTGTTTTATATTTTCTAATTTATTAAGAAGTAGTAGTAAATATGTACAAGAGAAACTGAATCATAAATTTTGTTTTAATAAGTTTTGTTTAGAATTTATTAAAATATATTAATTATTTTTTTTTCGTTTAATAAGTTAATATTAGAGACTACAAAATTAGAAAAATGTTCAACATAAGATACAATTTCTCATCGTAATCTTTAATTTAACAATGCAATCTTAAAAGAAAAACAAATATAAAAATATAAAAAATCCCAATGGGAATACATAAAATCTATCAACTTTTAAGTTGTTAAAAACAATAAAAATCAAAAATTAAGTAACAAATCAACCCTAAGTATGAAATATAAAACTATAGAATAAAGGAAAGATTCATAACCATTTAACCTTAAGCAAATATTATAAAATGTCGTTGTACATTTCACAAACGCGAGCAATCATAAAAGTCTATATTCTTTTGATTGTTACTAAACTGTGGAGATTTTAAAATGTTCACTCACTGTCCAATACTTCAGATTTAGTAAGCACCTGGTGTATAAAAGAAAATGACATTTTCTTGCAAAGTTGGAATTATACACTTAAAGACTTGATTATTTTAAGTAGACGAGTCTGATATAGGTGAAAGCTCGTTTCCACTTTATATCTCATCACACTTTCTATCTACGTTCAGTGATTCAGTGCAATGGGCAAAATATTTAAACACGCCCACGAATAGATTTTTTATGAAGTAAAGTTGCTTTATTTTTGCAAAAGAATTATTACCAAAGGTATGCTTAAATTTTTAGAAACCATTAATTAGGCTATTTAATCTTTTACCAGTTAGTTGCATTTCGGAATGCAACTAACAGATTAATGAATAAACTTCACAGTGTTCTCAATAAGAGAACATGTTGCATGTTGAAACTACTTCGCCGAACTCCAGGGGGCCATACTCAGGGCCGAATTTTCCTATAGGATAACTAGGCTTCAGCCTAGGGCCTCAAGATCAAGAGGGGACTGCATTCAAATTGTTAGCAAAAATTAAAATGACACTATTCTAAAGACAGTAAACACTCAAACACTGAATCGAAAATAAGGAAAAATCTACACATATGAATAATAAACAAACATAATAAGTAATTTAAAAATTTTAAAAATGGGAGGTGAAAGGGCCTCATAAGTGGGAATTGCCTAGGGCGTCTTTTCTTCTAAATCCGGCCCCTGGCCATACTATATGTCTTTTTACGTAATACTCAAATGGATAGAAAGACGAAAAGTGGCACAATCTGCTGGTATTCGCGGATTCCAAAAATAAGAACCTAAACGCCTTCTTTTCACTTCTCTCAGAAATATTACGCCATAGTTTGATAAAAGTAAAAAAGGTTTCGTCCTCCGCTTTCATAAATGAGGACTTATTATTCTTAACTAACTTATAACTTTTGCGAAGTTCCCCCCCTCCAAACAGAGGAGCAGCTGAATTTTTTCCTATCAGAATGGAATGGATCCGTTTGATGTTTACATTATGCTTCAAGGCTGAGCAGAATTGGGTACTCTGCGGGGCGCAAAGTAACAAAAAAATCTGATTTTGTAAGCTGTCATACAATAGAAAGCAATAATTAGAGTATTTTCCTAACATTTAAATATATATATTTTTGTATTAAATTAAAACTAAATCCTGGTCCATGTTTCAATATTTTAATAAAGTCTGAAAAAATTTCAAAAAAAAAAATAAAAATAACTGATTACATATTTTAAAAAATATATATATATATATACGTGTGTGTGTGTGTGTAGCTATGAGTATGAAACCTTAGTACTTTTTTATTCAGATTCTTACGATATTACTATTTTAATAAGAGGTTTCAACAACATGTATTTTATGTTGAAAAAAATAAATTTATTAAATTTTATCTCAATATAGAGTTTAAATAAAAATTTCCATACAATTTATTTAAAAGGTGTGGTCATGCAATGAGTAAAAACAATGCCCATTTTTAAGGTCAGAGATGCAAGAACACGCAAACTGTTTCATTCAATATCCATTTTACTTAAAATTGGTAATCGGATATTTTTCAGGTTTTTCAAAATTAATGCACATTTCATAGCAACATCAGCTTGTGATATCATTTCCATCGTCTTGATAACTCAATAAATAGGTTCAAATGGATATCTCCTTAACTTCATCAATAATATCTTCGCTTAAAAAGTGAAATTAAAGAGACTACGATCAGAAACACAGTTATTTCAAAAATGTTGTTCACAGTTTCATTTGACTTCAAGTTTTCCAAATTTTTTTCCCAAGGAATAGTGGTTGGTATATTCTTTCATTTTATTTTGCTAGCCTTACTTATGATCCTTTAGATATAAACCCCATTTGTTAGCTTTATTTTCGTCCTTTTAACACGAGAGATAGGAAAAAAATGTTGAAAATTAACTTTTGAACTCCACAGCGTCTTTCAACAACAGCAACATTTCTTTCCTTAATTCTATTAAAGAAACGAGATATCTGAAAGTGGCATCAAACCGCTCTTGGCTCTGTTGGACGAGATCCTGTCTTTTTATCTCTGCTGCCCTCGGATGACTGGGAGGGCATGGCTGTTGCCGTTTCAGCATTATTTTTAATAGAGAAAGAAGACAGGTGCCGCTCATCTGTCCTGTAGCAGAACAACAGTGCATTCTTCTTGTTCGAAATAGGCACGACACTGACCAAAATTAAATAAGACTCGAACAAAGAATGGCGTGTGTTTTCTTTGAAGACAGCACGAAGAGGTTATTTCAGAAACTTCTTCCAGATTTTCAGATAATAGTTTAGTCTGGTAAGTTTCCATAACTATCTATTCTTATAACGAGGGATAAAAGTTGTTTCAATGTTACATGCTTTCGCAATAACTTCTTCTAATTAGAATCGGCCAAGATTCGCTGTTGCTAAATATGAGTATATATATATATAGGAATCAAATAAATATACAGTTTAAGCTCTATATCAATTCATTTATTTAATTAAACTGGCATGAATAGTGTGAGATATTTTTTTCTGTTTCCTTGTAGTTTTGTTTTTGATATTTTTTCTTCTTTTTTCAGCTTGTTAAATTATTGGGTTTGCACGTAGAAATCAATTTTTACAATATTTCGTCCATTCACATTTTGTATTCAATGTCTAAAAAATGTTGTTTTTTAACAGCAGTTGAAATGTGAAAAAAATCCCATCTTCACTTAACACTGCGAAAACAACAGCGATATATGTCGGATTTCCTTGAAATCACTCTCTAAGCCTTCTTGGCATAAATAAGAACAAACTGTGAAATTTCCAGCGAGATCTACTAAAAAAAATCACTGAAATCTTGCTGAATTTATATAGAAGGCATACATTCGAATGGTGCCTTTTATTTACATACAGAATTACAAAAAAAATATTAGGTGTTACTTTTGATGACCCTCCCAAGTCCTGCTATGTTACCTCATCGAGGCGGGAGGGTGCCCCTGGATGGGGTGGGCGATGTACGTCGGGAGTTTTTACTCCTGCTAGGGCCACCCAAGGAGTGCAGGCCACCCTATTACATCCAGCTAAAGCATAGCAGGCACTTGGAGAAAAAGTCAGACTTCAGCCCTCGTGGTTTCCTCTCCAAATTGAAGCTGCTTCTTGCCCTTAGCCATGAATGTGGGCATCTACGAAAATGAAATTGCTGATCTGCTCGCTAGGGAAGGTTGCAAACTTCCCAAAGCTTCTTCTTCCAATCTGTTAGCTTCAGAGGTTCATTCCATGACTTTAGCCAGAGTGAATACCTCTTGGAGGTCGCCACCAATTCATGCATGGTACGCCGCTAAATATACTGGTATGTCCTTGCAGTGCTCCTGTCCTAGACCTGCTCAAACGGCTTTAGCTAGACTAAGGACTGGCCACACTAAGAGTTTGACCTTCAATGGAGACGAGAAGACATATACCCTTTGTCATTGTTCGGCCATCGCGTCTCCCTCTCATCTCATCGATTGTATGGGTGCCTCTGTGAGGCAACTGTTGAATGAGGCGAGGATCGTTTACGATCTATTGATGCAGCATGATCTACTGGACTTGGTTCAGGATTCTAAATCAAGGGGATAAGCAACAACAACAACTTTTGATGATCGCTGCAAATGTTAGTTCAAATGTTTTCCTATTAAGTATCATAGATTGCTGTATAGTCAAACATATTGACAATTAGTTTTTTGTGACTTATATTTTAATTAAAGTCATATCTTCAAAGAAATTTGCTAAAACTTTAATTGGTCAAGTTTATTTCAGAACTTCGGGGGAGCCATAGAAGATTCAAAATCACTTTTAAAAAGAAAGGATTATCAATAGCTTTGGTTCATATCAGTAAAATTATGAACTTAAAACTTGAATATTAGAAAGACAGATGGGAAGTCGGAATTGAGGAGTCAGAGAAACAAACCGAAAAAGGCATTTAAAACCTGCCTTAGATGGTTTCTTAAAATTGATCCTCCTCTGTCTGAGTCTTCAAATCATCAGTCATCGTTTTCATCAGTCAAAAAGTCATATTTTAAATAAAACACACTTAAAAAAATGCATTAAAAAACCCTGGTGCCATCATCTAAGTGATAAATACAAACAAGTGAGAAGGCAGAGTTCATGACCTCCATGTACAAGCTTCTTCAATGAGACATGATGGCAAAAAGGAATCGAAACTGATGATTCCTGAATCTACTGAGATATTATACTACTACTACCAGGGCCGGATTTAGATGAAAAGAGGCCCTAGGCTATTTCACTTCTGAGGCACTTTCGCCTCCCATTTTTAAGTTTGTAAATTACATGAGATAATAATAAATGCATCATTACTGTAATATATATCAATATGTTAAATGAAACATGTTGTGATGTATACAAATCTTTATAAAAAATGTGGTAAAAAAAAAAAAAAAGGTCGAGAACACTTATTTGGACATTTATTCTCACCACCCTATATAATACTTGTAGAAGTAATTAATCAAACTTAATACACAATATTTAGAAAGAAACAAAATTCAAATAATAAAAATCTTTGACGACGAAAATAAAATATGCAATAAAAATTATCATATTTTCTATCAAATTAAAGCTTAGTAGCATAAGGCATGTCAATATTTGCCATAGCAGTCAGTGAACGTATGAACTATACTTTGGTGTAATTTAGTATATACAACGTAACAAACCCAATGAGCCGAACGCGTTGATCTTAACCAATACATTTTTATGTTTGTTTATGAGTCATATGTGTAGAATGTCTCCTTATTTTCGATTCAGTGTTTTTGTGCTTACTGTTTTAGAATAGTGCAATACTAATTTTGCTAACGATTTGAATGTAGACCTCTCTTGATCTTGAGGCTCTAGGCTGAAGCCTAGTTAGCCTATAGGAAAATCCGGACCTGACTACTACTATTTCTATTACTAGATCTATCTATTCCTGGATGATATACAGATTTTTGACCTGGATCTTTTTCTGAGATACAAGTCAAGAATCTGTATAATATCTAAGTAGAAGTGAAAGCAGGCAAGACTTGAATTCCTCCAACTTCGAAAGTTCATACAAGAGATGTCATGGTCTAGATGGGTATTTCTACAATTGAAAACATTAAATCTCGTTTTGTGCAGCCAGGAGCGAAAAAAAATTCAAAATACTACATTCAGAAGATTTTAAAGCCTTTTTTGAAAAATGCTTTTGTCAAAATGCATCAAAACGGTGATTGGAGTTTTTTCATCGACACATGCGCATACTGACTGCTAAGAAGTAATAAAAAAAATTTTTAAGTCAATTCCGTCTTTTTTTTCTCACTATATTGCAGGAAGTCCTTTTATAAATAATTTTCATTTATTTTTTTAAGTTTATCTGGCACCCGCTATTGGTAGATACATGCAACTTAAATCTAAAAAAACTAAAATTAATGAATTACATTTAATGAATAAATTAATATTTCGAAAACTGTATTAACACCCAGTGTCATCACTACAAGTTCAAAAAAATGTGTTTGAACTGAAGTGGATGAATAAAAAGTATTTTATGAACGATTGAATTGAATGTGAACGAGATATATATAGGGAGAGTGTGAGCTAATAGAAGAAATTTAAAAAATACTTGAAACTCTTCAACGAGAAGAACTTGAAATTCATGAAAGCTCATCAGTGCAAGCCGAATAGTCGTGATTATTGTGATTATTGTTTGGGGGATACTTAAAAAAAAAAAAAACAAATAAGAAGAAAGATTCAATCCTGAGAAGACTTAAAAGAAGAGGTGAGGAAAATCTTTAAAAAGAAATAATGCAACGTCTATTGAAATCATAGCCAAAGTTATGTAGACAAATTTACTGTCACAAAGGTTGTCGTATTGAGAAAGGCCTGCACTAGTGTTAAAAAAATACAATAAACAAGTAACATAAAAAAATTTTAAGGCAATTCCTCCTTTTTTTCACTCTATTGCAGAAAAGTCCTTTACAAATAAAATTGAAATTTTTCTATTACATCTGACGCCATCTATTGGTAGATACATGCAATTTAAATCTAAAAAAAAAACTAAAATTAATTAATTACATTTAATTACTGAATTAATATTTGAAAAAACTGCATTAACATCAAGTGTCATCCGCTACAAGTTGAAAAAAAATGTATCTGAACTTGAGTGGATAAATAAAAAGTATTTTATTAACAATTGAAAAGTTGAACAAGATAACATAGGAAGAGTGTGAACTAATAGTAGGAATTGAAAAAGTGATTCAAAAGTGAGTCCCAAAAATTGTTGTTATCTTGTATATATAAACAACAACTCTTCCAGTCGGATTTCTTTGAAATCACTCTCTGAACACTGCTGGAACTAATAGGAATAAACTGCGAAATTTTTAAGTGATTTCTACCGAGCGGTTTTTATGTCTATAGGATAAACGCATGCGAATAATGCCTTTATTTATATAGATGTCATAGATTATATGACACGGTTCAAAAATGAATATCATATTTATACTTAATTAATAAATGAACAAGATTCATATTAATCCACAAAATTTTATTGCAAAATTTTTCCAAATATTTAAAGGAGAAAAGTGTTGGAATAATACAATAAAAGTAATAAATAATAATTTTAATTCAATACAAATCCTTAAAATAAAATTTGGTGATTTGTCAAAACTATTTTTAAAATAGATTGTGAACTTATTATGGTATAAGTTAATTTTTTGTTTAATTCTAACACGAATTTTTTTCCGTTTTATTTCATTTTTGTCTGAAAATATATGTTTTAAACATTATTAGTCAAAAGTAAAATTAAAATTTAAGAATTTTATATTGGAGGAACTCATTGATGTTATGGATGTTGGCTAAACAGTTTTGTCGTGATAGGATTGCTATCAAACTGGCTATTTGTTTTTATAAATACAAAGTATCATCGTTAATTGAGTTTGTGTCTCTGAGAATCCGCTTATTTTAAAGGATTAAGTCGATTGAAAGACTGATTATTTAAAACTGTGTCATTAATTGAAATAAAAATCAAGATTTTTTTCCATCATTTTATTTTGTTTTCAATGATACTTATCAATCCAATGTTTAAAGGATCTACGAAGTGTTCAGGAAATCCAAACACAAACTTTGAAGTAAAAGAACTCAGGATACAGAATCCATAGGAAAGATTGGTTGAAAATATCCCACGAAGGAGACACAGTAAGGACACAAAATCAGGAAAAGCTTTTAGCATTATAAAATAAAGCACTTATGCTTCGAGCACAAACAGTACAAATATAAATACTATAAATGTTCAAAGTTTACACATTGACTTTGATGCATTAGTCTAACATCTACGCCGCATTGACTAACTGCCCTTTTCAAAGATGCCTGGTGTTTACTGGGTTTGCAGATATGACGATTTATACTCCTAGATTAATGTTGCAATTTCGTAAACGATTTTATTAATAGCAGACCCATAGAAAATGGGGAGGTTATTCAAGCCATTGAGGAAGCCACGCGACAGCACCAACTCCTCGAATCCACCGATTTCTAAATGTCTTGTCCCAAAAAGTGACTCACATGCATTCCATAGTGAGATAGAACCTCACAATGGTGAAACCACAATCAGCGATGTACGTTACCGATACATTCATACAGTGGAGCGTCCATTCCCATTATCTAAGTTTTGCAGTGTAAGAATATCAGTCAATTCAGTATTGGTGAAACTATACATGTTTTCCGCACATAGTCAACCGATTCTATAAGGAACCCGTTCCCATACCGATCTAATCCCTCACGCAATCCTCCCAGTCAAGCTTTCTTATGATTCAGATTCCTTTCAAAATCCTCTTCTTTTCACCCAAGTTTGTACCTGGATTTTTGGATCACCCTGCTTATGAAATTTTTAGGAGCAAATCTGACCAATAATTACCAACATACTACGAATTTGGTGGCTATATCACTTTAAACAAAGTTATCCAGCTACTAAAGAAAATGACCACACACATCCATCCACAACTCTAACAGAAGTAAAAAACAATTCTAAAAAGGATAAATCATCTGCTGACTATACAATTTTAGATTTGAAGTTGAAAAAAAAAAACATCCTCCGTAATTATATTTCTGAAACCATACAGATAATTGATATCTCATTACAACTTAATTACTGCTTTGATGATTGGGAAAAAAAAAGTTATAATCATTTTTCTAAAATTATAGATTCATAAGTTTACTATCCAGCCTCAGTAAAATTTACGAATGAGTTTTTTACAAACATTATTTTAACAAAATTTCAAATTAGTAACAGGGTTTCTGTGATAACCTCTCCATTTCAAAACTAATTACTTCTAATTTAGGACACTTTCTAATTCGTCGGACAAGACTGGATAATCAAGGAAGTGGATAAATGAAGCTGTAAGCGAGGGATTAATTTGGTTCTAGCGGATTCCTGATTAAAAATCAAAGCTGTTGATTGCGTTTGGTCAGCATGCGTCACTTCACTAACGCTGAGTTGGGTGATATTCATTTCACGTAGGACCTAGCTATTGGGAATAGACACTCCGCTGTACGACTCCGGTAGACGTAAGTCACAGATGGAGAAACACGGTGGGCTCCGTTATATTATGATGCACGTATGTGATATTTTACGATCAGCCATTTAATTATGATGAACGTGGAGGCCTAGTTGCATGGCCTCCTCGATCACCTGATTTATATCATCATTCTTCCGACATTGTCCTGTCTCTGATACTGTTCTGTAGATCTGATAGCGCAAAATCACCCATTTTCTTGTGGTCCGGAGAATACATCATTATTTTTGAAAATGTCCGTCAATCGATGCACCATAGATATTAGGTGTGGCCCAAAAGCGAATGAGTGAAATTTTGAGGAAAATTTTTGAAATCTTTTACTTCCTGTGAGGAAGTCCGTTCGTACCCCTTTATTATAGTGTACTACATTGTTTATGTTTGTAATAAACACTTCACACTACCAGAGTGTAATAAAGCGCCTTTTTTTTTTTTTTTTTTTTTTGCCCCATCTGTATCCTTACTGTATCTCTATTTCCTGTGGATCTCATTTGCGCCAAGGCTCTCCTACGGGTTTTTGATTTCTCTGTGTATTCTAGGAGATCTAGAACATCCTCCTTTAAACCGTAGGACCCGGTCTAACGTGATCGTAGAGCGTCGCGGGGGTAGTGTTACTACGCGTCCGTAGCTTATCTTCAAGCTACCCCCTGGGTAGTGCTAAGTCAGTAACGTTTAACGTAACCAATGAAAATTACCATTTTTTAAAAATAATTCAGGTTTTCAAATAGCACAGATTCAATCGATATGATATCGAATTCTAAAACCTATTCCACAACATAAAGTCGTCACACACAGGTACAGCATGTTCATTTTACACATTATGGAAAAGATGAAACCTTTTTTAAATCACCAACCATTTTTTTTTTAGGAGGGGGCAGGGGGAAAGGTGCTTTAAAAAGGCCATCCATAAAAACTATTTTGAGTCTGTCTTATTTTTGTTTTACGCCGTATTTAATTAAAGCTAAAACATAAATGTCGTGTCATGATGGAAAATCTGTGCCAAAGTAAGTGTTTTCGTGTGCAACTCAGTAAACTTCGAGAAATTCGATGCATGGTTAGTTATAGCGTTAGTGCGTTATACTATAAGGCTTATATGTTGTAAGATTTTGCGATCTTGCCAGTCCTTTACGATGACACTATTTTAAAGTAATCAATGAAAACTACCATTTTTTTTTTAAATAATGCAGGCTTTCAAATCGATATGATATCGAATATAAAAACATTAATATGATGTCGAATATAAAAACATTAATATGATATCGAATATAAAAACATTAATATGATATCGAATACAAAAACATTAATATGATATCGAATTTAAAAACATTAATATGATATCGAATTTAAAAACACTAATATGATATCGAATATAAAAACATTAATATGATACCGAATATAAAAACATTAATATGATATCGAATATAAAAACATTAATATGATATCGAATTTAAAATCATTAATATGATATCGTATACAAAAACATTCATATGATATCGAATATAAAAACATTACTATGATATCGAATATAAAAATATTAATATGATATCGAATATAAAAACATTAATATGATATCGAATATAAAAACATTAATATGATATCGAATATAAAAACATTAATAGGATCGAATATAAAAACATTAATATGATATCGAATACAAAAACATTTATATGATATCGAATATAAAAACATTAATATGATATCGAATATAAAAACATTAATATGAAATCGAATATAAAAACATTAATATGATTTCGAATATAAAAACATCATTTAATATGATATTGAATTCTAAAAACTGTTCCACACCATAGAGTCATCACACAGGTACAGCATGTTCTTTTCACACATTATGGAAAAAGATGAAAACCTTTTTTTTAAAATCACCAACCATTTTTTAAGGCAGGGGCATGGAAAGGTGCTTTAAAAGGCCATCCATAAAAAAAATCCTTTTGTGGGGTGTATAACAGACAATCCCATTCTCCCCCACCCCCAAGATGCAATTAGGGGGCTCTATTGCAAGAGTAAAAGCCCTAAATCAGGCGGCCAACACGCGTATTAAAACAGGGGATGCTCCTGCTCAGACGATAATGAAAGGCGAAACAAAGAACAACGATTTATGTTCCTCATTGTAGTGTTCAGCCCTCTGGGGCAATTAAGGAGGGGGGCATCCATCAACGCCCGGGCGCGGGAAAGGTGGAGAGAGGGGGGGTGCAGGTTTCATCTCGGAACAATGCGGGGGCGATGGGGGTGAGGGGGGGGAGAAGAAAAAGTGAAAACGATGAGGGATGGAGGGGGATGAATGGCTGGGATGCTCGGACGCTTTCCCTCATAGACAAAAGCCAGATCCACGTAGTAGAAAAATGAAATGTTGCTCTTCATTATGAAAATATGAGTGTAGTAAGTGGTGGGGATATAAGAAAAGGAATAGAAGGTAAAAAAAGTAAGTTTTTTTTTTTTTTTGTTCTTAGTAATAATTTTTTTGACTCGGGGTTTTCAAATTTTATTGCCAAACATTTGGCTTTTTTAGTTACAGCCTGATCCAAAAACGGGTAAAATAAGTTCTTAAGATTCAGTAAGTCTTAACAATAACTCGTTTCTTCTTACCCTAGAAAATAATTTGGATGAATTGTTTTGTAAATGACATTTTATAGTACTTGTTTAAGCTTTGTTTATGTGATAGTTCTTCAGTAATCGATTTGGAATAATGTTTGCACAAACTGGTGATCTTTTATCCTCGTCTTTACGTTTTGGTCTCTTTAACTCCAAACAATTAGAAGTGAAATAATTTTAAACGTCTTTTTCTTTTCTGAGAATTTTATGAAAATAGAGATTTTTGCATACAGTTAAGATCTCTATTATCACAAAATTCATGAAACATACACACACACACACACAAGCATGATAGGTAGAAAAATAATGGAACGGATAAGGGAGTTATTTTTAGATAGCGCACAAGTACATGGTATGCATTCTGCTTATTGCGCATTCGTTCTTATACAAACCTTGAGCGGGCTATCCGTTATATAAGAAACAAAGATGGAGGAAAAACGAGAAGAATGACAACTAATTACGAAACACGAAATGCTAAATCAAAGCCTGTAAGAATATTTTAGATGGAAATGTTTTAGATGGAAATCACAAGTTTTTTTTTTTAGATTTAAAAAAAAATCGAAAACAAAATTGTTATTCAAAAAAGAAATTCATCTATGATGATCATCAACGAAGCTCATGCATGATTATCTATGAATTACGGAATTAAGTTCTCGGTCTGAATTTCTATAATATATTCTATCATTAAGTTTAATTCTTTACATAACTACGTTTAATAAATTGTTTTTAATGTTAATTAACTCTATTTAATCTTAATAAATTTCGATTCACATACAAGTTTTCTTAAGGATAACTCACAACCGACTAACAGATGTATTACAATCAAATAATTCGGAATTTGAAGCTGCTTATCTATGTATAAATATTAAGCTGAAATTCGTTTAAGAGAATACTTCTTCCCTCAGTAATATTATACTGTTTCAAATACAAAGCACAATGAGGTAAGATAAAGTATTCATTAGACAGATATAAAATAGTTTTTCTCCAACCCAAAGTTTTCGATATGCATTGTTCTCAAAATTTCTTGATGAACCTTTGCGATGTTACTTTTGAGATGCATAAAATATTTATCTTTTTCTTTTAAATAAATAATTTTAATAATTAATTAAAAATAATTGATAAAATATTAATTTTTATAATTCTACACTTCATTATTTTTTTTTCAACAACTCTTTCTTAGATAAAATGAATTAGATTTGTTGATTCAGCTTGACAACTCTGGATCCTGTTTGCTAGGAAACTAACTAGACAAACCGAATTCCACATTCTGAGTTTTCCTCTAATTTTGGAAGTCAGGAATTTTGTTTTTCCCATTTTAAGAGGGATTCTGTGGGAAGGGCAGCCATTGCAAGTACTTGCAATGAGTCAAGTGAAATACACAAATCTGTTGTCCTATTCAAGTAAAACAACAAAAAAAGGGCCTGAATGGCCGAATGTCTAGCGGTCTGGTTTTTTGGTGCCACATGTTTTCGGATTCGAGTCCCGGCGGTGCCATGGATGTTCGTAGTGGTTCGGAATCCCTTTAAGTGGTAGGCCCCTGTCTAATATGACTGTAAGAGAATCACAGAGCCCAGTCAGACTTCTACCTACGGGTGCTCTATCACAACAGAAGCTGCCCCCTTCCCTCCATTCTTGAGTAGATTACTCATGAGATGATTGTCCCCCAAACTGCAAGACACTGAGGATTAGTCACACAACACAAGAATAAAAAAGATAAACACTGATCGTCAGTTGTCTGACTATGAGAGCACGTTGCGACTTTAGAGTGGTGAATTGCAGTCAGCATTTTGTTTTGGGGTTTGTTTTGCCTAACAAAATAATGCGTTATAGTTCATGAAAACTCAATAGGCCATACTAAACTGTAAGTAAAGAACAGACATCTCTAGTCGTTATTCTATACATTAATTATTTTATTAATAATTTGTACATTACACTCATTAGGTTCAAATACATAAAAAAGAGAATTACATTGTTTAATATCAGAAATATTAACTCGCAATGAATTTTGTATCCATATCATATAAATGTGAAATAATTGGAAATAGTTAATAACTTCGAATTTTCACTAAGCTTGAAGTAATCTGTAAAAATTGGAAATAGTTTACGAGGAACGAAGTCATACCAAAGAGTCAGGATCAGTAATATCTAGCTTTTCAGAAACATGCGACTTCATATCAGTTTTTCAATGAATAATTTTTTTGAAAAATTATAATGAAAATTTATTAAACGTTAAAATTTCCGATTTTAAACAAAATAAAGAAATACAAAAAAAAAAGAAAAAAAAAATTATATATATTCAAATTCCCAAAAAAAAAAAAATTAAGTAAACAAATTAAAGATTAAAATTCAATCATCTTTTCGCATTCGCCAGATCCTCGGTTTCATTGCTTATGCCAACATCAATATTTCGATGAATATTTAATAAAGCTAATCCAGGAAAAACACCAAGACAATCCACACAGTTTGGCTCAGTAATAAACATGACACTAATGTACGAGAAACGCTGATTCAGGAAATATTAAATGTTTAGCAAAAGGCAATTGGGCTTAAGTGGAAAGCTGGTCATAAATTTGAGTACGTGCACACATAAGCTTGGAAGGGTGGATGGATGGGAAGCTGAAGCCCTCTGGGTTGCTGTGGGGGAGACGCCTTCCACTGGAAAACACCCAGTAACCACCGAAATAGATGTCCATTGAGGAATGGACACAATTGTGTCAACAACTGTCGGATTCATCTGAAGTTGAGGATGGAGAAACCATCCTAAACAGGGATGTACTATTCTTTAATTAAAGAACGTTTGTTTTGTTATTCTCCCTTTTAGTTGGACAAACATTTGCATTAACATTATCCTTTCGATAAAGCTTTTCCTTCCTATTCCATTTTACTAAAATTAAACCAGGAAAAACTGTGGCTTAATCAATGCATTCAGGCACGATCATAAACTAGACACCGATTAGAAAAGCACAGAACATTTAACAAAAAACAATTGGACCAAACGGAAAGTTACCAAAAAGTTTGACATGTGCATATATTTCACATATGGGATTGAAGGGGGATTCAAGCCCATACCTACCCAAACCAAGCGGTTCAAAATGGATTCGAACCGCTACAAACGTCCATGCCAACGCCGGGACTGGAACTCGAAACCTGTGGTACCGAGAACTAGCCACTCGGTCATCAGGCCCGAGGAAGGGAAATGTTTGCCCCAACTTTCTGTTCCTTTGGTATAGAAGGGCGCTCTCTATTTTATTTCTATGCTTTGATCTAGTCGTCACTTCGTTTGATCACAGATTTTATTTTAATTTATTTTTACTCCTCACTTAACAGTGCCCACGGGTCAAGTGTAGCTTGAAGATAAGCTACGGTCGCGGAATAACAATACTCTACCCCCACAATACTCTACGATCCTGTTAGACCGGGTCCTACGGTTTAAAGTGGATTCCGAATCACTACAAACATCCATGGCACCGTCGGGACTCGAACCCAAAACCTGTGGTACAGAGCACCAGAGCACCACTTGGCCATCAGGCCCTATTCCTGGGGAAGTGCACATTGGTAAAATTTACAAATAAACTTGCTGGCCACCTTATTTCAAATCCTACAATTAGTTCACACTCTCCCTATATATATCTTGTTCAAATTTTCAATCCTTTATAAAATACTTTTATTCTTACACTTAAGTTCAAATACACTTTTTTTTGAACTTGTAGGGGATGACACTGGATGCTAATATAGTTTTTTCAAACATTAATTCATTCATTAAATTTAATTCATTAACTTTATTTATTTTTTTTTTTAGATTTAAGTTGCATGTATCTAATAATAGATGGCGCCAGGTATAAGAGGAAAATTTCAACTTTATTTGTGAAGGGCTTTTCTGCAATATAGTGAAGAAAAAGTAGGAATTGACTAAATTTTTATATATATATATTACTTGTTTTTAATAAACTTGGCTTTAAAAATTTCCCACCTGTATCAATCAGTTCTTGATCTATCTATAAACGAGTTAAGTATATCTCATAAAGTTCAAAATACACTTTTGGGTGAAGTATTTTTGTTGCTCTACGTCATCTTGTGCACACGAGGGCTAAGCAGACCAGGACCTACAGTTTAAAGTGGATTCCGAGCCACTACAAACATCCATGGCACCGCCGGAACTCGAACCCTGTGGTACCGAGAGGCAGAACGCTAGCCACTTAGCCATCAGGCCCCACGCCTGGGTGAAGTGCACATTGGGAAAATATAGAAATAAACTTGCTGGGCTTCTTGTTTTGTTTGTTTGTGACTAATCCTCAATGTCCTGCAATGCGGGACGGACATCCTATGAGTGATCTACTCATGGATGGAGGAAAAGGGGCAGCTTCTGTTGTGATGGAGCACCCGTAGGTAGAAGTGTGACTTTTGCTCCGTGACGCTCTTACAGTCATATGAGACCGGGACCTTCGGTATAAAGTGGATTCCGAGCCACTACAAACATCCATGGCACCGCGGAGACTCAAACCCGAAACCTGTGGTACCGAGCGCCAGAGCGCTTGCCACTCTACCATTCAGACCCTTCTTGTGTTTAAGGCAAGTGTGTGAAACTTCTAAAGCCAAGTTTCTTGTTTTTAATAAACTTGGCTTTAAAAGTTTCACAACTTCACCTATCTGTTCGTGATCCATCTATAAACGCTTTAAGTATATCTCATTGCTACTAGTAGAAGGTAGGAAGTTCAAAATACACTTTGTAGGGGGTAGGGGCGCAAGGAGAAATAAGTGATCGATCCTGGAGACAAGTTATTGCAGGTCCCCCGGAATGAGCCGCGCACGTTTGGAGGAAGCGGCCTTCCGTCTTCATTTGGGGCGGCATCTCGAAATATGAGCGCGCCGCCCTAAGCCCCTTGATGGATGGAAGGGCCTAAGCCCCATGCTTTTTTCCCGCCGGCGCGAAATGAAAAGTGCGAGAGGAATTTAATGAAAACCTGCCGGACTTAGTCACTGATGAGATCAGCTGAAATTACGTCACTCCCCATAATTCTGAGGCAGGCCGTGTTTCCTCGCGTTTAACCAGTGAGCTCCGTAGAAGGTGAGATGGGATTTCGAGTTCTTTTTTCAATTCCTGCTATTAGTTCACACTCTCCCTATATATATCTCGTTCAAATTTTCAATCGTTCATAAAATACTTTTTATTCATCCACTCCAGTTCAAATACATTTTTTCGAACTTGTAGTGGATGACAATGAATGGTAATACAGTTTTTTTCAAATATTAATTCATTAGTTAAATTTAATTCATTAATTTTAGCTTTTTTTTATTTAAGTTGCACGTGTTTACCAATATATGGCGCCAGATAAATTTAAAAAATGAATGAAAATTATTTATAATGGACTTTCTGCAATAGAGTGAAAAAAAAAAAAAAAAAAAAAAAAAAAAAAAGAAGGAATTGACTTACATTTTTTTTTAATATTACTTGTTTCTTATTTTATTGATAATTCTAAACTGTATAAAATTGTAAGCGGTGTCATCTGTCAGTTTTAATGTGGTGCAGCGATTAAAGAACTATAACGCATGAAACAAGGAAAAAAAGTTTTTAGCAGTTGAAATAAAAAAAAAAAATTATTTGCCAGGTTTTTAGCAAATTATGTATATTTTTCCTTAATATAAACATTTTATTATTATATAAACAGATTAAAAAGTGAAATTCGATGATTAATTTAACTATAAAAGTAAGATTCTTTTTTCAATTCCTTCTATTAGTTCACACTTTATATATATATATGTCTTGTTCAAATTTTCAATCGTTCATAAAAATACTTTTGATTCATCCACCCGAGTTCAAATAAATTTTTTTAACTTGTAGGGGATGATACTTGACGTTAATACAGTTGTTTCAAATATTAATTCATTCATTAAATTTAATTAATTCATTTAAGTTGCAGGTATCTACCAATAGATGGCGCCAGATAAACTTAAAAAAATGAATGAAAATTATTCATAAAGGACTTTCTGCAATAGAGTGAACAAAAAGTAGAAATTGACTTTAAAAATTGTTTTCTATATTACTTGTTTCTTGTTTTATTGATAATTCTAAACTGATGAAAATCGTAAACAGCGTCATCTGTCAATTTTTATGTGGTGCAATGATTAGAGAACTACATATAACGCATAAAATAAGAAAAAAAAAGTCTCTTTGCATTTCAGGCAGTAGTAGACGTTGAAATAAAAAGTATTATTTTCAAGGTTTTTATTAAATTACGTATTTTTCTTTAATATAAACGTGATTATTGTCATTATAGAAACAACTTAAAAAGTCAGTTTCGATGATTAATTTAACTGTAAAAATAAGATTTATTTTTATTTACTTAAATATTTAACGTTTCTTAAATAAAATTATGTGTTCAAATTATCAGTAGCTATTTTATAAACAGCTTCTAGGATAAAATTTCAATCAAATTCATAGTCGTTTTTTAAAAAAATTATTTTTAACGTTCTGATTAATTTTTCTTTCATTTTTTTTTACAAGTATTCACTTCTAATGATTATAAAGAAGCTTCTAATATTTATATTTAAAATTCTAAACTACATGCATAACATATATAAAAAAGAAATCTGACTTTTACATTTAAATTTATTATAAAAAGTAATTTCTAATATGTTTATAAAAATAATGAGCCTTGTATTAAAAAAAAAAAATACATAATACCTTAAAAATTTCAAATTTAAATGCTATAATTTCAACAAACAATGTACCGTGAGAAGTCCACATACAGAAAAAGACAAGAGAACTTTTGAGATAATTGGCCCACACTTGCGTGTCGTATTGAGAGAAAAACACAAAAAACATCTCTACCATTAGGCAACTTGACTATCAATGTGAGTCATTTTACACACGTTGTCACAATCCTCTTCGAGTTCACAGCAGATTCAAAACAGAGCCCTCCAAACACACTGGCTGTGCACGTTACCTTGGAGCCGATAGATACAAAAACAGTGTTTTATTTAATTGAATTGAATTATACAAGGTGTTGTGGAATTCCCTTTACAAATTTGGAGCCCTTTGTATGATTAACATAGACAATTTCACTAACTCTGAGTTGGCTGATGTTCATTCTGTGTTGAAGAGGAATGAACGCTCCGATTTATGGTTGCATCGGGAAACGCCCGCCCGCATCGACGCCCGCTTTGAGTACGATGGAGATATGTGTGATTGCGCAATGTACGCAAAGGGCTGTTAGGAAACTGACATTTAGGAAACGTTGAACTGGACATGATGGCCTTGTTGTATGGCCCCTTCGATCACATGATTTATCTCCTTTTAACATGGACCTGGGGATTGCCAATTACCCTAGTTGCTGTTATTATTCATGTAATGACTGGTACTTTAAAGTATACTTTTGACAGTTGAGGTCAGATGTGAATAAAATCGTTTGGGCAAAATTTCCATGTTAACGTATAAGTGTGTGTGGGTATTATATATATACTTTATACTTTGCTAGGTATTTTACTTAGGTATACTTTAGTATTCTTTGTGTCTCTATCTAACATGGATGGTATTTCTGGCCACGTTTTCCTGTCTGATTTTGATTTCTATCTGTGTTTTCTACTTTCCTTCAAAGTTTGTAGAACGTAGAATTCCCGACCAAGCTGCAGATTAAGGTACAAACTAAATTAACTAAACTCAATAAGATCAGTTTCAATTCCTTCATTTATTTATCAACTGAAAAAAATATCGTTTTATATCTATTTTTATTATTATTAATACTTTCTCATTTCAAATCGTTTCACTGAAAATCGATCACAATTGGATATTGTTATAAAATCTTAAATAAAGAATAACATATTATAAAAGATTTAGTGTAAACTGAAGTTGTAATAACCTGACACCAATTTATTGGTGAAAAAGAGGACAATTGCGTAAACTTTACAAATTAGCATAAACGAAAAAAAAAAAAGAACATTTCCTGCTTGGCATTTTCATTTGGAAGATCTTGTAAGGCTCATTATTTCACAGCATGCATTCATCTGCTCACCAGTGTTATTGTTTTCTCAGTCTGGGAGCAAGTTACCACTTTTAATTCTGAACACAAAACCAATTGCAAGTGTATTATATCCGAAGACAAAACAACGTGCCTATTGAATTCCGTCCAGATTTTGTAGAGAACCGACTTTGTGTACGGAGCTCAGAACTTTCGCGTAATGCGGCTTAGACGAAAAACGGAGCGAAATATCGGGGTCGGGAATGGTTTGATACCTATCATTCGTATTAAAGTTTATGCTGAAATGACAAGGCGACATCTGGATCATAGAGTAACAATTAAATAGAGAGCGTTCTCTTATTCTAAAGGAACCAGAAAGATGGGCCAAACATATCCCTTCCTTTTCCTTAATTAGAGTTGGAGATGTATCGTCCATTGGCTTCTTTTTCCTATCTGCATTTATTTAGAAAGAGTGAACAGTTTATGTAGCGATTCTCCCCATCCAGAAAAATGCTTGAAATTTAACTTTAAATTTCTTTAACTATTTGATTGCTAGATATTAGAAGATACAAGAAATGTTATTTTGTTTATAACTCTGATCATTGTGTATGAAATACAACAAAGCATTATAAGGAGTTCATGTAAATAAATATATAATCTTTGGAGGAGAGGAGTGAAAAATTAGACAAGAAAATTTACAAATAAAATATAAATGCCTAATATTTAAAAAAAGTAAATTTACATTTATTTATACTTTTAAATAATGAACCATTTCTTTTGAAAATCGTTATATGGTAATAGACCTTTTTCTTTCTAACAGCATAGAGTAGTAAGGGCCGACAGTAAAGATTGTTGCCAAAAATCGCTAAGCCACCATCGCATATGTGAAACTACAGAGTAAAGTCACGTGACGTGTATGATCACGTGAGGATTATGTTTGCCTCCTACTGGCAACCCTGATGCGTGTTCTATTAAATTACTATTCATTGGTCTTGATCCGTTTTCTGCGATATGCCACAGGCGAAAACGAAAACTCTGCGGACTGTCGGTTTGTCTGGAACTGTCAACTGGAAAAATGTATCGTTTATTTATAATTTGCCACGAGTACAGCTTTTCCTTCCGTTATTATTCAAATTACTTTTTATCCAACTGGATAAACCTTTACTTTTACACAAAATGGGATCTCATTTCTAATTTATATTTATAATGTAAATTAAAAATAGCAATCCCCAAAGAATTGGCCTTTTTTTTTTTGTTTTTTTTTTTTGTCTTCTTAAAATTTACTGTGCATTCAGAATTGAATGCTTCGGTATCTATCCATTTTCATATTTTATTTTTGATTAATAAACATTACTATACAACGTAATTTACAAAATTTAAATGTAAAGGGCTACTTAATAACCTTTTACACACAGACCTAGCCGAAGAATATATTTTCCACTTTTTCAAAGTAGATTGCTCCAAATTAGACAAACTTTTTCTTGATGAGCATACTAATGAAGAGCATTCATTAAACAAATTTTTTAGTACCCTATTCACCATTACAAGTAACATAAATTGCACACCGTTCATTCTGTAGAGTGGTAGTAGTAGTTCTTTCACCAACCATTTTTTCCCACCCAAAAATGTTCCCTAAAAATGTTTTGTTAGGACTAATGTTCTTAGATAGAGCTAGAAATAGAATCAAAGAGGTGAAATTGAAGGCCTTTACAGAGTTTTTATATTTGGCATATGGCAATTTATTCGAATTTTTAAAATAACAAATCAACATCCAAAAACTTAAAAAAAAAAAAAAAAAAAAAAAAACAATCCAAAAAGCCAAAAAGTAATCTAAACTACAAAAAAATATCCAAAACAAGTATAATTAATAGAGATTTTCAACCCCATCCATTTATGGTGAAAGCCACATTAATTATTCAGCATGATGGGCAAGCTTTTTCAAGAATTTCTTCAGTTTCGATACAATCTTTGAGCTCGTTTCACTTAACTTTTTTTTAAAAATCATATTCCAATGAAGAAAAATGTAATCTCACGTCAGAATCAAGCTCATTTCTTTTTTTTTTTTTTTCTTTTTTATTCTTAACATTCTCATATACAATGTTAAAATATACAATAAAAAAAAGAGAAAACTTAATAATAATAGGACATATAATAACATTTAATAGGTTTATGCCTATTAATTCCTTTTTCTTTTCTGTTTATTCGTCCATTAATGATATTAGTTTTACGTCCCAGCCTACACGCTTAACAGTCCCGCTAGGAGAATGCATACAGCGGATTGGAAATTGCTGCAGATTAAATAGTGAGCGAACACGTAAATGTCATCTTTTAAACATTTTTTAATAAATCTATAGGTTCTACTAATTTATACGATACCAACAAACCGATTGAAGGTAGAACATTGCATTCCAGGAGGAAGGAGAAGGATGGCTGAACGAGAATCCTTCTGTAATCCATAGACAGTGAAAATCTTACACACGAGGAAGATGTAGAACTAAAAGTGTCCCAGGTGACTTCTACTTTCAACTAACTGCAAGGAGTCATAGAATCGCTACACCAATGCCACATCAGATCTTCCCTTGTAGCAGTCACTGGAAGGCAGGTATTTAGATTAGCTGTGCGCAGAAAGGTTTCATAATAGAAAGTTATATGCAAGGCCTTCAGTACTGTTTGTACCCCTTTCACGCGAAACCTGTGGTATCGAATGCTAATCACTCGTCCATCAAGCCCCACTTAGCAAGTATATAATTCCAGAACTTCAACAATGCGCACAAAATTTGAGTAGATCATGTGAGTATGCGTCGAAGAAGCGACTGCGGCTCAAGTAAAAACTGCAAGAACTTCAAACCGAAATTTCAATGACAGATACAAAGCTAATCGGCGATGGCGGGAAACTGATGTGGGAAATTCAAATAAATATCGAATGATTGTCCACAAAGAGCAGAAGAGATTGAAAATGGAGAAACTTCACAGAATGCGTCAGTGTGCAAGAAGAAATGTCTTTTCCTTTTTATTATTATTTGAGAGTCTCTCTCCCTGGGAGAGAACGTTTTTCATCACTCAGAAAGTTTTGAACAGCTTCTGGAATTATTATTTCCCTGCGTCAGTTGCAATTCATATTTCTTAAAGGAAAAAGGGTTGCTTATTTTAGAATAAAAAAATTCAAATTCAATGATAAGGTAGAGTACATTCCAGACCTTGCCATAAGAAAATACTCACATATTAACTCCTTAAATGATGGGCTATTTTTCCTTTTTATACTTAAATTACAATAAAAAATTTAGAATTACAATTACAAACAATTTTCAAATACAAATTCAATTACATTTTTTTTGTTTGTTTTAATGCAGCTGGCAAACACTTAGACAGATGTCTTTTATGTCTTAAGGCAAGCGCTGCACCGATGTTACTCACTTAGCACCATCCAGTAGGTGCGTGTAGCTTGAAGATAAGATACGGATGCGGAGTCACAATGCCTTCCGCAACGCTCTACGATCGTATTAGACCGGGATCAACAGCTTAAAGTGAATTCCGAACCACTACAAACATCCGTGGCACCGCCGGGAATCGAAATCGAAACTTAGAAACCGAGAGCTAGCCACTCGGCCATCAGGTCCCGAAAACGCACACATTTCAAACCGAAATTTGAACGGTAGATACAAAGCTAATTGGCGGGCCTGAATGATCGAGTGGCTAGCGCTCTGGCGCTCGGTACCACAGGTTTCGGGTTCGAGTCCGGCGGTGCCATGGAAGGTAGAGGTTCGGAATCCACTTTAAGCCGTAGGTCCCGACCTCATATGACTGCAAGAGCGTCACGGAGCAAAGTCAGACTTCTACCTACGGGTGCTCCATCACAACAGAAGCTGCCCCTTTCCCTCCATCCGTGAGTAGAACACTCATAGGATGCCCGTCCCCACTGCTTGACACTGTGAATTAGTCAACAACAACGACAGGTACAAAGCTAATTGGCGATAGCGGGAAACCAAGGAGTATGATTCGAATAAATATCGAATGATTGTCCTTTGAAAAGAGTGAAAAATGGAGAAACTTCTCAGCATGCGTCACTGTGCAAGAAGAAATATTTTCCTTCTTATTATTATTTGAGAGTCTTGCCGTGGTAGCGAACGTTTTCATCACTCACAAAGTTTTGAACAGCTCCGGAATTATTATTTTCTTGAGTCGGTTGCAATTCATATTTCTTCAAGGAAAAAGGGATGCTGGCAACTGGCGTACCGATTACGGAGTACAATGGGGGAAATACCCCTTAACCTCCCCGTTTTAATTCATAGATAGGATTTTAATTTTAAATGGCTGCTTTATTGTTAGTAAATAAAAATTTCAAGATACAGTTTCTAAATTAAATAAATGGTACTCAAAAAAGTTAAAATTACTAAAAATAAATAAAAGTAAAATATAAAACAAGTAATAAAAAAAAAAAAAAAATTCTATTGCAGAAAGTCCTTTATAAATAATTTTCATTCATTTTTTTAATTTTATCTGGCGCCATCTATTGGTATACATGCAACTTAAATCTAAAAAAAAAAAAAACTAAAATTAATTAATTAAATTTAATTACTGAATTAAAGTTTGAAAAAGCTGTATTAACGTTAAGTGTCATCCATTATAAGCTCAATAAAAATGTATTTGAACTGAGTGGATGAATAAAAAGTATTTTATGAACGATTGAAAATTTGAACAAGATTTATATAGGGAGCTAATAAAAGAATTGAAAAAATAAAAAAAAGTAAAAAATAAAAGAATTTAAGTGAAGTTTAAATTCGGTACAATGAGGACCAGTTGTCGATGCCACAAAACTATTGAAAAAGTAAACAAAAAAAAGTTATGCTTATTTTCGAATAAAAAAAGTCAAACTTATGATAAGGTAAATGATGATAAGGTAAAAAAAACCTTCTAGACCTTGTCATAATAAAATACTCACATATTACCTCCTAAATACTCGAGTTTGTTTTCATTTTTTTGTTTTAAAATTACAGTTACAAATTTTAAAATGACAATTTTAGTACAATTACAAACCCAACTTTCAGGGGCCTAATGGCCGAATAGCTATCACTCGATACCACAGGTTTCAGGTTCGTGTCCCGGCAGTGCCATGGATGCTTTAGTGGTTTGGAATCCATTTTCAACCGTAGGTTCCCGGTCTCATAGGATCGTCGACCGTTGTGGGGGTAGTGTTACTCGCGTCCGTGGCATATCTTCAAGCTCCACGTGCCCCCTGGGTTGTGCTAAATGAGTAACAGCGATGCAGCCCTTGCTTATGGCATGAAGATTAACTGTCTCTGTATTGCCAGCTGCATTAGAATAACAACAGCATGTTTTAAGCATTTTTAAAATTACAATTTTAGTACAATTGCAAAATCCTATCTCAATTACAAATTCCATTACAATCACAATTTAGAACAATGTTTTTTTACTAAAATTGAAAATGATTATTATTAGAATTGGGATCAATAAGTTTATCATATTTCGTTCACTTTTTATTACATTAAAAATTGCATTATAAATTGAGCCATTCGCATTAAAATCGTAATGATAATTCTGCGTTTTTACACAGTCGCCACAGATTTCGCGATAACCCTACGATACATCGCTACTATTATCACACAAAATGCCTTCTATTTTATATATTTTTAGCGAAATAAAAACAGCAATTGAAATCGGTCAAAGGCAAATAATATGACACAGTTCCTTGACCATTTTTGATGTTTGGAGGTTTTAAGGACATCAAATCAATGTCTGTCAAGTAACATGATATCGCAATGGAATAACCAGACAAACAAGACGTGTTTGCTTCGGTTAACCCATGTTTCTTAGAATAATACAAGGTAGTCCACAAGGTAGGTTGTTTTAGTTCAGAACTAAAAATCCAATTTCACAAGATTAAACTCGTAATGTTCCGAAAATATACAAATAGCAGATACAATTACACTCACGATAATCTGTAAAGGAGTTAATTGACCCATATCGTTTTCATGCTTAGGATTATTATTACAAACCTATGGGTCAACCATTTTTGTTGTAAAATAACCATTACATTATTCCCTTATCGAATTATGCACTATGAGAATGAAAACTGACAGGTGAGCTGAAAAGTTCATAGGTTGGCATATAGATGGCGTTACTAGTATTAAATCCATATAATTTTTAGTTATCCCTAACCTTCAAAAGACAGGTGTATAAATTTGACAGCTGTTGCACTATTAGTATGTGAGTTATAGCATTTTTAGTGAAGTTATAGCATTTTTAGTGTTCATCACGTGCAGTCCACTCGGCTGACTGTCGATTGGACTCCGGTGTGAAATGGTGGAGCCATGTTTCATCCATTGTCACATATCAACGCAAAAATTCGGGTTTATTACGGTTGAACAGCTCCAAACACTGCTTAGAATCATCCATTCGTTGTTGTTTTTGGTCGATTGCGAGTTCGCGCGGCACCCACTTTGAACAGAGATTTCGCATATCCAAATATTCATTCACGATATGTCCAACACGTTCCTTTGATATCTTTAGGATCTCAGCTATCTCAATAAACTTCACTTTATGGTTATCAGAAATTATTTTGTCGACTTTTTTTGTTGTTTTCGTCGGTAACAGCGTCTTTGGGGCGTCCACTGAGTGCATCGTCCTCGGTGCTCATTTCGCCTCATTTAAATTTAGCAAACCACTTCTCTACGGTTGATTTTCCTGGTGCAAAGTCCGAATAATGCTTATCAAGCCAAGCCTTCGCTTCAATTGTATTTTTTTTCGCCAAAAAGCAATGCTTTATTAAACACACGAAATTCCTTTTTATCCATTTTTTTCAAACTAACAAAAGTTGCTTCACTAAAAATGCTATAACTCACATACTAATAGTGCAACAGCTATCAAATTTATACACGTGTCTTTTGAAGGTTAGGGCTAACTAAAAATTAGATGGATTTAATACTAGTAGCGTCATCTATGTCTCAGCCTATGAACCTTTCAGCCCACCTGTTACTCCTTTTAGTCTAGAATTGAAAATTAACTTCCGTACCAGTTAACTCGCCGTGTTCCGAAAAGATACAAACAGGAGATACGACTGCATCTGGGATAATCCGTTAAAGGTTAAGTTGACCCATATCGTTCTTTGGTTTATGATTACTATAACGGATTCGTTGTTTAACGCATTTTTTTTATAAAATAACAAACAAATCATTCCTTTACCAATATTGAATAACTCACGAACTATGTACAATGAAAATGCAGTGGCCCAAAATACTAGTTTTTAATCTAGAATTTAAAATTAATTTCCACACCATTTAACTCGTCGTGTTCGAAGAGATACGACTACATCTGGGATAATTCGTTAAAGGTTTAAGTTGGTCCATATCGTTCTTTTCTTTAGGATTATTATTACAGATTCATTTTTGACGTCAACGCATTTTTGTCTTAAAATAACCGCTATATCATTCCTTTATTGAATTATGCACTATGAAAATGCAGTGACAGAAAATGTTTTAGTCTAGAGTTGAAAATTTTCTTCCGTACCGATCTGCGGCCTGGTGGCCTATTTACTAGCGCTTTGGACGTTGGTTTCATAGGCTTCAGGATCGAACCCTGGCGGTGGCATGGATGTTTGTGAGTGGTTCGGAATCTACTTTTAAACTGCAGGTCCCGGTGTGTTTAGCCCAAAGTGTGCACAAGATGACTGTAGATCGACAAACCAAATCCATACCAATTAACTCTTTTTCCGAAAAGATACAAATAGGAGAAACGGGATAACTCGTTAAAGGGTTAAAAACATTCTACTCAATATTTTTTATATTTATAATAGCCAAACTAGCTGGAAATGACCGTGATCTTACTGTCAAACTTAATTTACATAAAATAATGTATGCTAATTGGGTTAATTTTGTAGAAAAAAATTTCAAATCATTGTGCAATTTTCCTCTCATTTCTTAATTCCATGATACGTGCATATCTGCGGAATATCATTTTTAAAAAATAACTGAAAGGAATAAGAATAAGATTGTAATAATAAAAATAAACGAATAAAAAATGTATCAATTAAAATACATATCTTATAAATAAAAGGAAAATGCAGTTAAGCATAATAACCAGGCATTAAGCAAGCATAATAAATACGAAATTTAAATAAAGTGAGTTAAAAAAAAAAAACCCATCAATAATGGGTTTTTTTAAATAACCAATTTCATTAACTATAAATTTTTAAACATTGGATTTTAAACAGCACCCATTTATCAGCTAAGGAATTCCAATATTTCAAAATGGAAGCCTTGGTTAATAACAGCCAAGGTTAAAAATTAACTTTGCCTTGGTTAATAATATTACCTACTCATACATAATTTGTTCTAAAAAAATTACTAACTGAAAAAAATAATAAAAAAAATATATATATTTTTTTTAAAATTATTATTAATTATTAATTTTTAAAAAATTACTAACTGAGAAATAGTATAAATTTATTTTTTTTTTATTTATAGAACTTTATTTATTTAACTGTGCATTGATATGCTTTCTTCTCAAATTAATGACAATTCAAACTGGTGGTCAATGCCTATGAGAAATTGTAGAGGAAAACAAATGAATACCAGATGCCAATTCCTACAAAAGTAGCAAAGCTTTGATGTTATTCTTGGCGAAAATATATATTTCCTTACTTGCATCATACATTGTATTTATAGACTCAGTAAAGTACATAATGCCTGGCATATATAATAAAGTACATAGTGCAAAAGTGCACACACATGTATATATATATATATACATATTTTATATATGGAAAAGTAACAAACTATATATATGTCATCATCATTAACGCAACAGCCCCATGGTAGGCCAAGGCCGTTTTGAAACATGAGATGTCTCCTTTTTTTTTTTTTACGGGGTAGGGTTGTCCCTACTCCCAACGCTCTACAGTCATGTTAGACTGGGATCTACGATTTAAAGTGGATTCGAACTACTACAAATATCCATGACACCGAGCACCAGAGCGCTAGCCACTCGGCCATTCAGGCCCCATATATGCATACATACACATTTTTAATAATATTTTTATGAGTCAGCCGCGCCAGAGAACACGGTTTAAAAAATTACAAAGGCTGAAAATAGTGTGTTTCACCTGTTATCTATTCTCCAAAATTTTTAGAGCAACAAAATCCTCGGCAGTATTTAAGGTAGTCAGAGACATTTACAAAAAAAATTTGAAGAGGTTTATGGAAAGGTTTTATTTGAGAATGCCGAAAGATGACGATAAATAAAACAATTTCGACAGAAACCATGCAGGAATGCTCGTCGCAGACATCTTTTCCTTTTTGTTAGCATTACTTTATCAGTCATTCTTGCAATAATATGTGGTCTGGAGGCATTCCAGCGAGCCCAAAACAGTGTTGAGTAGGATACATTTTCCCAACGGCCACAAACCATTCAATTGCATACTGTTCTGATAGTATGGCAATATTAAATCACGCGTATCAGTAAAACATCGTGCAAAAAAAACCCTCCTTTTGGGCATCAAGAATGTGACTCCAAAGAGCAGTTTTATTGCATATAAGTTTGCTGTTTAGTGGCCTGAATGGCCGAGTGTCTGGTGCTCGGTACCCCAGGTTTCGGGTTCGAGCCCCGGCGGTGTCATGGATGTTTGTAGTGCTTCGGAATCCACATTAAAGCGTAGGTCCCGGTCTAACATAATCGTAGAGCGTTGCGGAGGTATTGTTACTCCGCGTCCGTAGCTTATCTTCAAGCTACACGCACCTCCTGGGTAGTGCTAAGTAAGTAACGTCGGTGCGGAGCTTGCCTTAAGGCATCCGAGACAATTATCTAAATGTTTGCCAGCTGCATTAGAACAAAAAAAATTTTTTTGCTGTTTATGAGCGAACATTTAAAAAATCGGTGGCCGAGTGTCTGGCGCTCAGTGCCACAGATTTCGGGTTCGAGTCCCAGCGGTCCCATGGATGTTTGTAGGGGTTACAATCCACTTTAAGCCGTAGGTCGCAGTCTCTTATGACTGTAAGAGCCTCACGGAGCCAAGTCAGACTTCTACCTACGGGTGCTCCATCACAACAGAAGCTGCTCCCTTTCCCTTCAATCATGAGTCCATACGGGTTCGTAGGCTTGGTCTAGATGGCTAACGAGTGGGATATCAACAACGGGAACATTTTTTTTAAATAACCTTTAAATAAATATTATTTGCTCTTTTCTTCCCAATTATTTAAACAAGTATAGCACGTCTTTAAAAATAATAGCAATATATTGGAGTTTTTTTTTTCCCACATCATGTAAAAGGAAATTAAATAAAAAAAATATACATTGAATATTTTTTCCTATAATATTTTTAAATAAGGAAATTTTTAATCAAATTATAATTTTTATCAGAATGTGAAATTCGTTAAAAAAATTTTTTTAATTCACTCCAAGCAAATTTAATACAATGTGTTGCAAATACCTTTTAACGTAAATAGAAAATCTTTTTCAAAAGGTTTTAATGTACAAATTCATGAATAATGATCTCTACATAAACTCATTGTGTCGTCTGTACGTACAAAACAATTTGAATCCAAAGTGATGATCAGATATTAAAACATATTTGTAAATTAAAAAGTAACGTTTAACGATTATTTTGTTTTTAAATTCAGTTAAATTCTACAAAAGTTAAAAAAAAAAAAAAAAAAAAGGGCGTAATTTCTTGTCTGCAATAATGCATTATAGGTCTCTACATACCACCTGGAGACATTTTTTTCCCGAAGGTTTTATAAAAATCCGATTACATTCTAAGCAATTGACTGAACTTGTATAAGGAGAAAAAAATTCTTCTCAGCATAATAAAAGAAAGGGGCCTGAATGGCAGAGTGGTGGCTGGCGCTCGGTATCACAGGTTTTGGGTGTCATGGTTGTTTTTAGTGGTTTGAATCCCCTTTAAGCCGTAGGCCCCGGTCAAACATGATCGTAGAGAGTTACAAGGGTATTGTTACTCCGCGGCGTCCGTAGCTTGTCTTCAGGCTACACGCACCTTCTAGTTAGTGCTAAGTGAGTAACGTCGGTGCAGCGCTTGCCTTAAGGCATTCAAGACAAGTATCTAAGTGTTTGCTAGATGCATTAGAACAACAACAAAAAAAAAGAAACAAGAGTTGTAGACGATGGACGGAAGTCGAACTTTTTTTTACAAAAATCAGACAAAATGCGACCCGTATGCTACATCGTTGTGGGCTAGTACAATAATCTCTAAAATGGGGCACTCACACCCCAGGGCAGGGGGCTCGCCCAAAAAAGGAGGGGAAATTCGGGCGAGCTTGAGTTTTGGATTTATTTATTATTCATCGAAATAATTGACGTTGTCATAAATGATGCAATCGAAGAACTAGCAAAAGAAAAAAGCCCATTGAATTTTAATTTATAATCTGTAATCTAATAATCTTTCCCACCATGGGGCTGTTTCGCAAATGAAGAACAATATGTTTTAGTATATTATATGGTGTACAACTTTAATTATTTTCGGGTACAGGATTCAAAGAGTTTATAAATCCTTGTGCTGGTGAAGGAAAAAGCATGGAATGAAATAAACAAGATTTATATGAAGAATGCAAAATTAATAATTAACAGCTTTATAGATCAAGAAATCCATCTCTTGCTACAGTTGTTTAAGGTTTTCACTATATAACATAATGTTTTACACATGGAATTGCAGCATCAAAAAAGGCTCTTTGAAATTGTAAATGATGTGCTTGTTTTATGCCTTGGGTATAAGTAGAGAATTCGATTGGTAAAGGGTCAGTCCAGAGAAGAGGCGCGAGGCTTAAGGGCAGGAAATTACTTTTAAGTCATTTTTGACAAACTATGGAACGGAGTATTTTCTACCATTAGTACAGTGCAAAAATTTAACTCTGAAGGGGAGCACGATCTGCATCATTTAGATGGGAATCATCCTGAATTTTTGCATCGTCGAAACAATCGCCAAATATCAAAAATTAACATTGAGAGAAAGATTCGATCACGCAACGCATTCTAAGCAAGAGCACAGTTTGCAACTAATGGTATTGTAATTTTATAAAGAATCTTCAAGGTCATTTAAGAAAGCATTGTTTCTCAAAGTTCTAGTTTTATACCTGGAGATGGAACATTTTTGAATTTTTATAATATTCAAGGGAGACAAAATAGATCTTTAAAAATGCTTTTATCCATAGCTCCAACCTTTAGCGATTCCTAACCAGAGGCATGCGGTGGGGATACTCGAAAATAAAAATACAAAAGTAGTAATAATAATAATAATAATAATAGGTATGAGAATAATAATGAATTGGTGATCAGTTATCATTAACAAAGCCCACCACCCACTCTGTGGAGCGCATGTGCCCTGAACCCTCTGGTTCTGGAGTGAAATTCCATCTCCTTCATTGGTACAGTTAGGGTTTATTATTATTATTATTGTTATTTATTATTATTATTAAGCAAGTCATCGGAAATCGAGATACAACCATTTCATAATGGATTATTGCAATACTAAAATTTTTCAAAACTTTCAATTAAATTTCTGAAAAATTATATTATTTGCAAACAAGTTGCATTCATAGTCATTTAATACATTTACAATGAAAGTTTACATTATTTATTTAACTTGATAGACAAATGTGGCCTTCAAGAATCTCGACGCCATCCTTGAATTTGTTTCACAGAGATGAGTATATGAATATCAGGTTCAAATGGAATCTTAGCCCAAAAGCAGCGGGGTCAGGGCACATCCGCGCCATAGGGTGGGTGGTGGGCGGTGCTAGTGACAACTCATCCCCCATCCATTACAATGCTCATGCCTATTATTTTTTGTTTCGGTTTTTGGTATTTTTATTTTCGAGTTCCACCCCAGGATACCTCATATTAAGGATTGCTGGGTTAGACTGGGTTACCTGCATACGATAACATTTATAACTGTTATAAACATTTTCAGAAATCTCATGAACATTGAACGGCATGGTTTGAATCATGTTTTTATATACATTGAACTAAAAGATTTTAAATATAGTAGTTTAGATAAGAGTTAAATTCAATAAAAATTCAATAATTTCAATAAAAATATTCAGGTATCAATTTTAATGTGTATGTTTGTCAGTTTTTCATAATCTAATAAAACAATAACATCAGAAATATTTCCGTTAAACATTATTTATGCTGCATAAAAAAAAAAAAAATTAGTGAGATGAATTAAGACTCATGCAAGAGTTTCAATCAAAACTTAATAAAATGGTTAATACTGTGAACATTTATTAATTTAATTTACTGTTTAGCATTTAATTTTTAATATTTCCATGATAATATCACAAATATAGAAATAAAGAAGGCTGAACTAATCTTTCTGTTCACCAGATTCATTTCTATAAATTTTATTAAAGTTGTTCATATTTTATTGAGAAAAAAGAACTAAAAATTTTTTGTGATTTTTTGTTTATGCACGAGGTAAAAAACACGCCAAGGATTCTGAGAAAAAAGTATGGTCTTCTCAATGTTATAATTTTTAGTTTAAAAAAACACAATTGCATTTGCAAACCCGTACAAAAAGCATTTAACTTCAACGAAGATACATTTATGAATTCATTTCTCTAAAGTATTTTAAATAGCATATTATTAAAAATAAAGTCAAAAATTTGGTTTTATACAACAAAGAATTTAAGATAAATAGTTGCTTAAATAGGTATATTTTCTCAGGAAATCAACTAATCTTGAAGAAAAACTTGCGAATGTTTATATGTTAAAAGCCTGCTTTTGCTATATTAATATTGACAGCAAGATTCATTAAAACTAAATTTGAAATCATACAGAATCGTTTTTGTCACAACCAACTACGAAAAACGATTTTTCGTAAATGAATTTATTTTTCAAAACGCATCTTGGTTTCATTTTATGCGCCTATTTATTAAAATAATTACTATTTATTGCTTAAAAAAATGACTTGATCGCAAGAATTGGTTGCGAAACTAGTCATAAAATATAAAGTATGTAAAATAAAATATTATATTTAGGAATACATTAAAAATCAGGACAAAAAACAATACATTTGTTAAAAAGGATATGGTATTGAATGCTGTTACTATTTTTGAAAGAAGATACAATGGTAAACGGATAATTTGACTGGTACAAATTGCTATGAATTCCTTACACTATGCATTTTTTTTCATAAAAGTTAATTCGCGATGATTTCGTAACACCTTATAGTTAAAGAACTCATTTTTTTACTCATCAACAGAAAATCACTCAAAGGTGTTTGAAGCATAAACAATCTGTATTCATTTGCAATTTTATGTCTTCCAGATATATCTGGTAGAAAATTACTATCACCAAAAAATTTGTTTTCATTCAATTTTTCCAAAATGTTCGAACTGAAATTTTTAGAAAGTCAGATAACTCTTATAGTTAATAAAAGTATTTAAAGAATTCTCCATGAACTGCATTAGATGTTTACAAACTTCCTTGCCGCGTCTAGTCAAATTAAGATTTCTAAAGGATGTCTTAAAATTCACGCAAAAGAAATCTTACGTCGATGTTGGGACACACAAGATCTCATTTCGAGATTTTTATATTTTAAGATTTTCAACTTGTCCCGAATTCATGCAAGATTTCATTAAAAATGTAAAAGAGAAGTTAATAAAAATGTAGTCAATAAATAAAATAGAGTCATAAAAATATTTTTCATGAAAAACATTGTATACATATATCTCTGAAAATCCCTTTTTATTAAAAGTGGTATTTATTTTCCTGTATGAAATTGTTATCTCTTACTTTTTTTATACATTTCGATTTTCACATTTTTTTCGTTATCCAGTAATTACAAAACATGAAATGATAGATTCCAGTCACTCTATTTGAGTTTGAAAGTAGAGTTTGTAATGCAGAAGGGACTATTTATTCATGCACATTGAATAAGTTCAAAATCCTTTTGCTTGAATATTCAAAAACAAAAAACAAAACAAAAAATAATCATATTTTTATTTGCCTCATTTTTTCTCGAAATCAATGAAAATGTTTGAATTGCGCGAAGTTGGTAAACTAGTTAAATTTCCGTAGAAACAGTGACTTTTTCACAACACTCATAGATGCCAGAAATATAAAAACTTTCTTAAAAACGATCATGCTTAGCCTTCGTCGCTTCACCGGCCTACATTTATTTATCAGCTTTATTATAAGCATGTAGTTACGATTATGTTGTTTTTTAATTCCCCTCATCAATAATATTCATCACCAAGGCAAATATTGCCTTTGATGCCTTAAAGCAGGGGGTCTCCTAACTACGGCCCGTCAATGTCATCCACCCGGCCCGCGACAGCGAATAGCTTATTGTTGCTGTAATAAGTTGGATACAAAAACACAGAATGATAATAACTTGGTTTTATTGACTTGCTAGGTAAAGCTTCATGACAAGCATAATACCCAGAAAATTTAACTTAAGCATTACAACTAACAAATAATTGAAATGTATCCCACTAACAATATAAACTAGTGAACATCCCGCGGTAGTTATGTTGGGGTAAAGAGTATCGCATATGTATGTATATCGATGTTTGGAATGTATATATATTCTGAATCAAACATATGATTTTTATGCTGAAAATCCCTCAGGAACGGAAAAGCTAAATTAACGCGAATGAAACCGCGGGGTATCCACTTGTAAAAAAATACTAATGAGATTTATGTAATTGTGATTTTTCACTGACAGTAGTTTGTAGCTGTGGATCAATTTAACTTGTACCAATTATTAAAAGAGATTTAAGATGCTCATCGGTTAACTTAGATCTGTAAACATTATTCAGAAATCTAGAAATTATAGATAATGGCAGAAAAATTAAAACGGTTTGGACCCTTGGTACCTACTGGAGTAAACAGTATGGCACTAAGACTGGAAAGTTTGAGACCCCTGGCCTAGGGGGCCTCTTTTCATGTAAATCCGACCCTTGTCACATGCAATCGCACTGGTTGAGAGAGGGAAGCACGTGCAGCAACAAGAAACACACATGGGTTAGGGAGAGAAGCAACACGTCAAATCGAACGTAAGGAAATCGTCGAATAAAAGCTATTGGATTCGATGGTGTGTTAAGTGGTATCTACTCTAGTACGCCGAGAAGAGAAAAAAAAAAAAGGCGCTATTTTTATGGAAATTTTAAAAAGTAATAATAAAAAAATGTCAGTTATGCGTATTAGTTTTTAAACTTTTGCGCAATTCAAACTTTTTGCATTGATTTCGAGAAAAATAGAGCTGAGTTTTTGCGGCAACTAAAAAAAAATAATAAATAAATAATTTGAATTATTTTTTCGATTATTCAAGCAAGGAATTTTGCATCTTATTCACTTCTGCGCATTGATAAATAGAATCCCTGTTATACTGTTTTGTTATTCAAAAGACTTGTAAGTCCTATTTAAAAGAGAAAAAAATGTAAAAAGTTTTTTTAATTAAGAAACTTAAATTCAAAGCCATATATAGTAAGTAACATTTTACGGAATTCATGTGAATGCTGTTCAATATGCTTTATACATTATAAAGGATTCAATTGGTGTTCAATTATGCTATAATAACATGGATATTAAACTACTTAAAATAATATTTTTGTTATCAGAATGGTCACTACTCGTCGACCAGACAGTGGACACATCTTGAACATCACATGCACATGAGGAAGGAAGCACGTGCAAGCAACAAAAACACACATGCAAGGAAGAAGCAGCATGTCAAATCGAACCAGAGTAAAGGAAATCGTGGAATAAAAGCTGTTGGATTCGGTGGTATGTTAAGTGGGATCTACTCTAGTACGCCGAGGGGGGACTGACCTTGCAACGCGAAGAGGGCCGCGGCCACCAGGACGAGGAGGACAGGGCATCCGCTCTCTCCGGTGCTCGGCTGCTATTCTCTCTCTCTCTCTCTCACTCGAGCTCCGCGCGCCCTCGCACGACGCCCCCTCCTTCCCGAAACTACACCCCCCTCTTTTATTATTTTTTTATCTTTCCTCATTCATTCCATGTTCGAAAACTAGCAAAAATAATGGGTTGAAATCCTACCAATTTAGTGATTTAGTGAAATCTTACCGCAAAAAAGATGCCATCTACTACGGTAAATAACGAATATGTCGGATTCAAAATGAACTTCGCGAAAAAGGCGTGTTTGTACGGAAATGTAAAAAAAAAAAAAAAAATAATAATAATAAAATGTCACTTTCTGTCTACTAGTTTTCCAACGTCGTGCAATTCAAACACTTGCATTGATTTCAAGAAAAATAGCGCTGAATTTTCGCAGCAAAATTTTTTTTTTTTAATATTCGAGCAAGGGATTTTGCATCTTGTTGAATGCTGCGCATAAATAAATAGAATAACTATTATGTTCTCTTTTGTTATCAAAAAGAAGTGTAAGTCTTATTTAAAGAGCTTTAATTTTTAAAATCTTGTTACTTAACCGATTTCGTTCAGAGCCAAATATGGTAATTAACAGTTTACTGAATTCATGTGAATACTGTTCAATTATGCTATAAAACATTGATAAACATGAATATTAAAATCTACAAAATAATATTTTTTGTTCAACATTAGCAAAAAAAAGTATATTTTTTAGTATGAGTTAAACATATCACTGACTTTGCATAAATGGATACATATGTCCATTGATACATTGAACCAAAAGAATGATACTAATCTAAACTTACTAATCTTTAATAAGAATGATACTAATCTTAATAAGTTAATTACGGTATAAATTATTTTATTTATTAAAGTAATAAGTTAATTTTGTTATAAATTATGGGTCATTGCCAAATTAAAGTTATAAGAGAAAATTATTAATACAATTCATAAAAATGCAATAATAAATGATTTATTAGTTAATAAATAATTTTTATTTTATAAATAATTTTTATTTTATAAATAATATTTCATATATATTACAATGTTTGAGGAAATAATTTAAATCTTTAATTTTTTTAGTTAATGTTATACCTTATTAAATAAATTTACTTTAAAAATTATTCTGTAACTTTGACCCCATCCGAGTTTTTTCTGATTGAAAACTTTCAGCAATCTAGGCAAATTGAAATATAAACAAATTTGTGAGCGCCACATCCTTTAATGTAATTTGTGCATGTTACTGAACTTACTTTTTTATCTACTTTTATTTTAATGAATGAAATTATTTTATTGCAGGTAAAATTATTGAAATTCGCTTCAGTTGTCTTTTACGTGTAATTTCAAGCAACAGAGAATTAACAGAAATTAATCATTTCCTAAATATTATAATTATTTTATAAATATTAAATTAATATTTTAAATATTTAATTATTATTTTTAGTTTTAATCAAAATTAATATCTTAAAATAAAAACATTGAAATTCAGAACATCATTTTAGAAGAACAAGATTTTAAACATTAAATTAAATAAAGCATATTATTTTTATATTAAATTATTATTTAAATAATAAATTATTTTAATTAAAATTATTAAATTATTTTAAATATTAAATTATCTTTAAATATTAAATTTGTATTTTGAAAAATTTAATACTAGAGTACTATTTCAACATTAAATCATCATTTTTATTTACGTAATTTAAGTATTTTATTATTAAAATTGTTCATCTACAACATCATTGGCAACAACCCCGTGTGGACCAAGGCCATCTGCCTGTTCCAGATTTCGAGACGAGAGATGTTTTCTTTTTACTGGGTAGGGTTGTCAGCCCTACGCCAAACGCTCTACAGTCATGTTAAACCGGTACCTACGGCTTAAATTGATTCCGAACCACTACAAACATCCATGGTACCGCCGGGACTCGAACTCGAAACCTGTGACACCGAGAGCCAGAGCTCTAGCCACCTCGACCATTCAGGCCCCAAATTTTTCATCGTATACCAATAATTTCATTACAATAAAATTAAGGTATATGACTATTCCACAAGTATTGTTTGCTTGATCGTTTTTCTGTTACTTTTTCATGGAAGCCGTCAGTACTTTGCAGGATGTCCCTCTCGACATATCTGGAGGTTTGGTTTGGTTTGGTTTGTCGCTCTACGGTCATCTTGTGCACACTTTAGGCTAAATAGACCGGGACCTACAGTTTAACGTGGATTCTAACCACTCCCAAATATCCATACTACCGCCAGGATTATACCTGGAGGAGATCCATGAGGTATTCTAACGTTGGAACGGTAGAGACAGTTTAACAACATATCAAGCAAATCAAAAGCGAAAAAGGCTCTTATACAGAGTTATGACCAGAAGTGGATAAGTGACACTGTACGTAAAGAGCTTAGGTACTAAATATTATAATTAATCCATATACAACGTTCATTAAAGACCTTGATCTGTGCGAACGAAATGAATCACTTCCTAACGCTCATTAAAGACCTTGACGTGTGCAGATTAAGGGAATACATCTGTCTGCACAAAATGAATCTTTTCCCACCAATGATCATTAACATCTGTGTGAACAAACTGAATCACTTCCCAAACGCTCATTAAAGATTTTGATATGTGCAGACAAAGTGAATCATTTCACCAAGATCATTTAAATCTATGCGAACTAATGAATCATTTCACCAACGCTGAGGTCGGGGATGTCCATATCGTGTATGATATAGTTAACAAGAATGGTTGCGCCGTTGTGCCATTGTGTCATGAAATGTTTGTCACCGATTGTGGCTTCAACACCGTGGGACTCCATCGTATGGGTAATTTTGGAACCGAGTATCTAGGAAACAATGGACTGGAGAGACATTCCCTGCATGGATGCTCCCTACGATCGTCTACTGGTTTTCACCCCCAATAGGATGCCTTCAAAAACATGGTTTACAAAACGCACGTAAATTCTTAGATGGAACGTTGGCGCGAATGACTCTAGTTGCTACTATGATTAGCGGCATTATTTTTGAAAATGTCCAACAATCGACACCTGTCTGGCATTCCCGCAAATGGACAAAATTTTGAATTTTGAACACTTCCAGTAATGAAATGTTTATGTTTGTACTTATTATTGCATTGTTTCGAATGTGCGTCAGCGATAAAGTGCTTTTCACTGTTTTTGTACCATTATTGTGTCTCTATCTCCCTGCAGAGCCATTCTGCTCCTGCGTTCCTTACCTTTATATACATAGAGAGAGTGAGAGAGAAGAGAGAGAGATAGGTAGGTAGGCCGTTAGACAGACAGACAGGTAGATAGTTAGGAAGACAGATAAGATAGGTAGACAGGTAGGTAAGTAAATAGGTAGGTAGACAGGTAGGCATACAGGGTAGGTAGACAGGTTGACAGACAGACAGATAAGTAGACAAATAGATGGGTAGCTAGACAGACAGACAGATAGGTATACAGACAGATAGATAGATAGACAGGTAGACAAACAGACAGACATATAGGTAGACAGACAAACAGGTAGATAAATAGATAGGTAGACAGACAAACAGATAGATAGATAGAAAGATAGACTAGATAGATATGCAGAATAGTTTTTTAAATAATTGGGGGGTTGTGTGGGTGTGAATTTTTATTTATTTTCTTTTTGAAGAAAGAGTGTTTGTTTTCAACTGCCGTCAAAAAAGATACCAGCTTGCTGCATTTGTCCGGCATTGAGTGAACTCCATGACAGGGAGTCCATTTAAGCATTTCCATTTCTTATAGTATCAGTGCGAAATTCTCCAGAAAAGTAACGCTGCAGTGATATAAACAATTGGTATATATAGATTAGTATAAAGAATAAAAATTTGCCCTAAAATGTAAAAACTCTAACTATTTTATCTACAATAAACACCCACGGTCGTTTTAATAATTTTATGTGACTAAGAAAATTTAACCTTTAATCAATATAGGTATATAGGTAGACAGATAGGTAGGTAGGTAAGTAGACATACAGATAGATAGGTAGGTAGGTTGACAGGTAGACAGACAGACAGACAGATAGATAGATAGGTAGTTAGATATATGTATATATATATACCTAGGTATATAGGTAGGTATGTAGGTAGGTAAACAGACAGACATATATAAAATGAAAAAGACATACAGATAATGATATACGAAACGAAAAACCGATATACAAAACGAACCCTTGGAAAGAGTGATAGTAGGCAGAAAGAAAAACAACCCAATGAAAATAGTCGGATCGATGAAAATCGCAAAAATTCGATGAAAGTTTTTTGAGTCGATAATAAGTCGATTTTACAGTCGATGAAAATCGCAAAACGACTTTTTTGCAAAGGTGACAACCAGCGCGAGCGAATGAGGAAAAGTATAATAATAATAAAAAAAAAGCCTAACATTTATTTGAAAAGACAACACAGCCTGTGCTGTACAATAATTGCAAAATAAGTACAACAATTATTTATGTGAATTATACGAAACTAGATGACTGCTGATGTGTTTTGGCTGTTATTAAATAATAAAGAAATTTTTTTGTATTAACACGCTATAAATGTTATTTCAGTCAACTATATATTTGCTTGAAATATAAATTGGTGCATAATCTATACAGTTTCAACGAAGTACAAGTAATATAAAAAAAAATTTTAAGTCAATCCCTACTTTTTTTTTCACTACATTGCAAAAGTCCTTTATAAATCATTTTTTAAGTTTATCTGGTGCCCTCTATTGGTAGATATACGCAACTTAAATCTAAAAAAAAAAAACTAAAATTAGTTATATTAAATTTAATGAATGAATTGATATTTGAAAAACTGCATTAACATCCAGTGTCCTCCACTACAAGTTCAAACAAAAATGCATTTGAACTTGAGTGGATGAATAAAAAGTATTTTGTGAACGATTGAAAATGTGAACAAGATATATATAGGGGAGAGTGTGAATATATCTGAGGAGAGAATAGAAGGAATTGAATAAAAAGCAACAAATACAACAACAACACCACATCACTGTTTGGGAATGATGCGGGTGAAATGAATGGACGCCGAAATATTTTGCATAATTCACTTTTGAGGTACAGAAGATGAACAATGGAGAAAATTCTTACAAAAAAGAACAGAATACCAAAAATTTTAAAATTTAAAAGGGATGAAATTTGAAAATGCGAAAATATATAAAAACTTTAAGTAAGATATTAGAAAAAATTTAAAGCAACGTAATACAATAAACATACATAGGAGATTATACAAATCAGAGAACTGGAGCAATATTCATCAAATCAATTATTATAGAAATTAGGCAACAAACAAGTAATATAAAAAAAATTTAAAAGTCAATTCCTACTTTTTTTTTTCACACTATTGCAGAAAGTCCTTTATGAATAATTCTCATTCATTTTGTTAAGTTTATGTGGCGCCATCTATTGGTAGATACAGGCAACTTAAATCTAAAAAAAACTAAAAAATTAATTAAATTTAATTTAATTGAGGAATTAACATTTGAAAAAACTGTATTAACATCCAGTGTCATCCACTGCAAATTAAAAAAAAATGTATTTGAACTCGAGTGGATGAATGAAAAGTATTTCATGAACGATTAAAAACAAGATATATATAGAGAGAGTGGGAACTAATAGAAGGAATTGAATAAAGTAGTGGATGTGGAACTGAAAAATATGTGTACTCACATTCAGTTGGCTGGTACGTTGTTAAGGCAACTGCGGAGGAATCGTCTGGCCTTTTAATAATTTCGGGGGTGTACCTGGATCTTTTCCTGGAAGAGAGCGCCGTTGCCCCTGACTCTCGAAGAATGTTTTTAATTTCGTCTGCGCATTTTTTTTGCTCCCCCCACCCTCCAACTCTCCTTCATGCCCTACCAACTAGGAGAACATTCCATTCTCTGCATTCCGCCAATCTGGATGGACCCTCTTCATTAAGGAACAACCTCCCCACCCACAACCCCTGCGGCTCTGGTCACTGTCAAGGGGGTTGACCACCTGTCCACCACCCCGTCCCTATCTTCTCCTTCCCGCGGAAACGAACAGAGCGAGCTCTTCAGATGATAAAAAAAAAAAAAGGTAGTTCATTAAAAAAGATGAACTGTTTAAAAAAAAACGTGGCAAATCAAAAAGTTATTTATTGCAAATTAAAATTGTTAAAAATTACGGATAGAGCAATTTTTAGTTGACAACCGTTTTCATGTTAGTGGCCTTTTAAAATAATACGTACAGCTATACTATACCACACCACATCACAATGTCTAGAACTGAGTTGCTCCTTTTACAGTTTGGGAAATGATGGGGGTTAAAAGAAGTCTGATTGGACTCTTGTAATGTTCTATGGTCATGGGGATACCGGGTCCTACACTTACAGTGGATTCCGAAGCACTACAAACAGCCATGACACCGCCGGGATTCGAACCCGATACTTTGTGGTACCGAGAGCTAGAGCGCTAGCCACTCGGCCATCAGGCTCCAATATGTGCAGCTAGCTTGCAGGAAGGATCAGGTTTCTATCAGCTTAAAACCTCATAAGCGACTATATATGTAAAGCATCTCACAATGATAGCCAGATGGAATTTGTTTCGGGTTTACTCCATACGACACGAAAACGCAGGACAGTTGCAACTAAAAACTCTCCTGAAAGAAAATGTCTTCCCTCATCATCATCAGTTAATACATGAAGTCCACTGATGTTCAATTTAAAAAATGAGTTCATCATAAAAATTTTTTTTTTAGATACACCATGTCGGTTAACTTCTCTTTGCTAGCGACTTAGATGATCTTCTCTACATTTATTGACATCTAATTTGTCTGCATCAATTTTGAGCTTCAGTGGGGAAAGTTGTGACAGTTAAAACATTGTATTGTAAGGTTTTGTCTGCAGAAGGATTCGACTTGTATGGTGAAATAAAGTAATATGTTTATTTTGTAAAATATATGCCATCATGTTTGTTCTTTTCAACTCCGTCAAGAATATTGGGAATGGGGCTATGATTCTCCATTTCTTGAATTGTACAGCATTGGCCACAGAAAATCCAAAGTTTTGAAGTTCTAATTTGATGTCTTCTGTATTTGTAGCAACAGGAGACCCTTGAGTACTATTTTGAGCTGCCTCATTTCTTCTATTGATGGCATGGAATTCCCTATTTTTTCTGTGCAAGAACGGCTGTAATGGCGCGGCATTCATTTTCTGAATTTGTGTAGATCTTGACTTATTCACCTGATGGTTTGATTGTAGATTCAGTATAGAGTTTATGGATTTCTTGTAGAGCCAAATTATAACCACTAAACATTTATTATTTAAATTACATTGTTACATTTGAAAGGTAAAAATGACGACGACGACTTGCCAGGTTGACGGGGAGCCTTGGTTGTATAATAACCTCTATCTCCTGCTTTGTGAATGTGAGAAGTGTCTGTAGCTTTAAGCCCATTGATTAGATAGAAAAGGCATAAGATATGCATAATATATACATACATTATATATATATATATATTTATATTATTATTATTATAATTTTTAAGTAAGGAATAAAAGGTAATAAAAAATAAACAAAAGTAAAAACAATTGGAGAGGGAAATTGTGACTCAGTGGAGAAACTGCATGATAATTCGAAAAGGAGGATATTGAATGGTAATGAATAATATTCAGAACAGCGCGAGGTTTTTTGCGATTTTTGAAACCAGAAACGTCCTCATCATACTTGCCGAGATCATTCAAAACAGAATTATTAATATTGGGAATGGAGTTATAAAAATTTTGCGCAATTTTATAAACAAATTGTTTAAAACTTGGGAGGGAAAGAGCATGTCTGATATTCCCATTCTGAAAAACCAGGGAGAATTTGTAATCATACTTAGGATTTTATTTTCAAGTCTTTGCCCTTGATCTCGAAATTCGACGGAGAAAACGTCTCCGTCGAATTTCGAGGAATTCTATTTCATAGGAAAGATAATAATGAATTACAAAAGTAAAATTGAATTGAATCGCTGCTTTTACCAATGAAAGATAAATCTGGTATTGCTAATGTTTACACTAGTAATTGATTCATCATTGGTTGTAACAAACCTATGATCAATAGGTTCAAAGAAGTAAATGTTCTTTCCTCTAGTTTGATGTTCTTCTAGAAATGTATCATTTCAGAGTTTCTGGCATTAATATTTTTTTTTAAAACGCAATTGAAAGCAGTCCGTAATTTTAATATTAAATTTCAAAATAAGCTTGATGCTGCTTGTGACTTGGGATTGAATATCTGTTTGCATTTGAACCTGCTTTTAAAAAATTCAGCTGGAAACAGGCGCAGAAATCTATGAAAGTTACCACTGTGGGAGATTTAGGAATGGGTTTTTTTTTTTTTTGTGTTGTTATGATTTAGGTTGTTTTTTCTCCACTAAGCATCAGACTTCTAACATAAATCATTTTTTATTAAAAACAAACAATTTAACAAAGGACTTAACAATGAACTTGATTGATTGAAATTATCAATTTATTTGTAAACTTGCGTATTAACTGGTAAAACTTGACATGACGCGCCGAATAAACAAGAAAAGAACAAGGCCAAGTACTACAGATGGAGTTTATTAGCCTCGAAAGTGGAGCATTGCAGCTTTAGGAAAGTTTAAAAACATGATCAATTGAGTAGAAGTCAGTTACTAATCAGAAAATATTTAAAATACAAATAAAATATGTTTTTTTAAATAAAGAAATTAAAACAAATAGAAAAATTTCAAGATTAATGTAAAATTGTGAGAGTTCTTTTAATATAATGTGAAACGCAGTAGCTATATCATGAAATTGCTTGTTCTCATGATCATTAAGACTACTAAAAAATTGTGAGAAAAGTATTTGATGAAATCTTTAAGTTGAGGAAGGTTAAGTTCTTTGTGTAACTCTGCTTTTCTCATGTACTACTCAGCATTGGTAATTTGTTAGATGGTAATGTGTTGGAGTGAATCAAGTAATTTTTAAATTAGAGTTCTACGGTAAAAGCCCAGACAGGCCAAGCAGAATTGATAACAAGTTTAGGTACTGATAGATACTGAAATTTATTTTCTCTGTTCATCGAAGAGTGGCGATTCATCAAAGAACTCAAAAGTTGAGTTTTTGTATTTATCAAAGTCACATTGAATTTATCTACAGAAAATGAATACGTTGATGGAATAGAATCATATATATACTACTCTCCATATCGACGAGATTCCTAATTGATAGATGTGCAATCTTTTTCTGTTCCTTACACGAGATCCAAGTGGTGCCACCAATGAGTAACTCTTTAATGAGATGCAGCGTTCAAAACGGCTAGCGAATAGATAACCTTTATGGACGGATGAGGTTAAAAAGCATGATACTTGTCTTAACATTACAATATATAGATGCTGAGCAATGTGCCATCTTTGACCGACTCATGGTCCAGTGGCAACGAAAGCAGCTTGCATGCAGGAGGAATGAGATTTGAATCTTTTGGAGGCAGTGTTGTTGCCGCTATTTTCATTATAGAGGAGACTCGGAGGAAATTGTAACAATATGTGTAAAACATTTCGCATCGATAGTCATGCTGATCGATAGGAGTTTCACAACAGCTACACAAAAAAATCCCTCCCGGAAGGTACTTTTCCTCCACTCATCGATGGGCTGTTCATGGGCAACATGAAGCGCATTGATGGCCCACAGTCACCTTTCTAATTGGTAAGGGTCTATATACCCCTACAGAGTGTGAGGGGTAGAAGAAAAGAAAGTGTTGCTATCTGACTTGAAAATGGACTTTCACTTGCAACTCTCTTTTGATCAACATCAGGATGATCAACATGTTATACATTGGCATTGTTTTTCTTGCAGCTACTATTTGGCCTCTCACAGCTGTACTTGTGGTTTGGAAGGCTTTCCAAGTTATTGAAGGGATACTATTGTGGATTCGAAACTTTTGGATTACGCTTATTTCACTACGACCCTCTCAAATTTACTTATCCTTTGCTACTTGTAAATTCACACACAGATAGTTTCTTCAAACCGTATTGTAGGTACGAACTCACGAACGAACTTTTACTATTGCATACGAACACATTACTAACATCTTTTGTCCTTGTTTTACCGTAGTCTTCTACCGCCTGCATTTTAGATGCCCTCAGCCACTTTGTAGTATCTTGCTCTAGATATTTTCACACGAATTTGATATACATTATGTTGAACGCAACACGCACTTTTTACAATGTCCTGGCTACCTGCTTAAAAATTGCACCATTGTTACTTAAATTTTGCACCCGATCAACGTAAGCAATAAAAACGACTGTGAGTTTTACAGATAAAGGGATCTGAAAGAGAAAATACAGAGAGAAAGAAGAAGAAAGAAATAGAAAGAGAAAGAAGGGTTATCGGAAAATACCTTTACTGTCAATTAATATTTGTATTCCCATTGGGAAAATGTGGAACGGACTTTGAAAAAGGATAAATCGTGATAACCAGGCGAATATCAATGATGTAAAGAAAAGGGTATTACTTAATCGAAAATAATTCGGCTGAATAGTCTTCTAGCTATTAAATGAAAATTTTGCAGTGAAGTTGGTTTGATACAAAAATTCGAATCCGTGTCCACAACTCCGCGAGTGCTTATGACATTCAATTGGAGGTGGGCAGCAAAAGCTCATTTGCAACTTAGGTTGAAGTTTCTTTTCAGCAGATGTTTCAGTGATTACCGTTAGTAGTGAATTTATTAGTCAAGGAATGTACTAGAACACATTGTTCCTCATATAAGCTCACCAGATTAGGGGCCTGATGGACGGGTGGCTAACGCTCTGGTGCTCGATACCACAGGTTTAGGGTTCGAATCCCGGCGGTGCCATGGATGTTTATAGTGGTTCGGAATCCACTTTAAACTGCAGGTCCTGGTCTACAGGATCGTAGAGCTTTGCGGAGGTATTGTTACTCCGCGTCCGTAGCTTATCTTCAAGTTACACGCACCTCCTGGGTAGTGCTAAGTGCCTGGTCGGTGCAGCGCTTTGCCTTAAAGGCAAAAAGACAACTTCTAAATGTTTGCCAGCTGCAAAAAAAGCTCCCTAGATTAAAAATTAGTCCTCCGTGAGAAATCACGTTGATACCTTGTAACTCAGCCTCTGGACTAACCACCAGGATTCGGTTAGAAAGGAGTCCACAAGGTTCTGCTGGTACGTCGCATCCATTTGAAAGCGCTTGCTGAGAATTTGATCGCGCAAACCCCCCAAAATTATTGGGGATGCTGATTTTGGCGTTTTACTCGTTGTTCCAACAGGTCCACACAGATTTTCAATGGTATTGAAGTCAGGGTTTTGTAGGTAAGTCGAGGGGTGGGGAGTATTCATAGAACCAGATCTCAGATTCTGAAATCTCGGGTATTTTTAAAAAAGTCTCGAACCTCTTTTAGGATCACATGAAATTGCTTTTGAGGGAGTTGTATCAGGCTTTCTATAAATCTATGAGAAGATATAAAGAGAGTTTTACAGTTATTTTCATTACATTACTCTTCCGAACACATTCAACTGCTCAAGAACAGTTGCACCAGCGACTGAAAGTTTTCAATGAGCAATCGGTTTCACTTCTACTGCAATCCAAACACCAAAATATCGCAAATATCGTTGAATATATCTACCAATAGATGGGGCCAAATCAACTTAAAAAAATGAATGAAAATTATTTATAAAGGACTTTCTGCAATAGAGTGAAAAAAAAAGTAGGAATTGACTTAAAAATTTTTTTCTTTTATATTACTTGTTTTATTTATTGTTTCCCCATTTTTTTTTTTTTTTTTTTTTGTATTTTAGTATTGTTTAATTTCTTTTACATGCTTAAATTATGGATACAATGAATATTTTACAAATGAGCTTACTCTAATTGCTTAAAAATAGGATAGGCTGCGAATATATCGTATAATAATATATATAAGATATGATATTATGTAATACACATTTTTTTTCTTATTTCTATTTCAGGAGTTTTAATATTTTTTTTAATCAACGAAACTTGTTAAAATAAAGAAGGTTAACTAAAAGCGAGCAATGGTGAAACTTCTTTGCTTATAAAAATTCTTCTTCGCAAAGATTGTTATTTTTAACGGAGAATGTATTTTAAAGATGGATCAACAAATTATAAATGAATTAACAGATACATTTTTATGCATAGATTTATGATTTCCATCTTTTAGAAATGATTGAAAGAAAAGTAATTAATATTTAAGAATGAAAAAAATTCATATATTCAAAAACACTATTTGTTTCATCAATCTCTTCTTAAAAATTATATAATCTTTACAAATAAATGTTTTATTTTATTATCAACATGTTTAATTGTGAAAGGATCAACATATTCATTTGTGATTAAAAATTTCTAACAAATCTTTTTTTAAAAATATCTCTTTTAATATAAAATTTGAAGAAAAGAAACTAAATCAAAATGCTCTTTATTCAAATAGTTTAGTACAATATATTAAATTAGAAAACTATTTCTGCAGATGAAAAAAAAAAAAAAAAAAAATTGTGCAATAGTTGGTCATTATTCTTGCAGGTCTCTCATAAATATATTCTGTTACAATTCAAATTAATACTGTTAGTCGTATAGTATTCATGTACATAGCTTAACTTTACATTTAACATACATTTTAACTGTCCTTAATAATTAAGGATGGTTAAATTTAAAAGTTAAAAGTAATCATTAATTTATTGTAGCCGTAACTCTTAATGAAAATAACCAGTTTCTTCCACCTCAAATTTCTTACAGCACTACCATTATGGATATTTGGCTAATAGTGCTGCCATCTATTAACTTGTGAACAAAATAAAAAATATTATACATTAAACAAATAAACATTGTAATGAGAAGTCATCAAAGAAGAAATAAATATATTGCTAAACTAGAATCCTTAAATAAAATTTTGCTTCTCATTTAATCTACGCCAGGTATTCAATTGTATATAATGATATGCAGTACTTTGTTTGTCACTAGCTTGCACATAAACAATGCATTTTTAAAAAAATACTAAGCAGAAAGCTTTTCTAAGAGTCATATGAAATGACAGGCATTCAATGCCTTCGGCGGTATTATCTGTCCTCGACCTTTCAGATCGCATTTCTATACGCAATTGTTCTATTCGGCAGCTGCCATTCCTGAACACAACTCCTTGGAAATTTGTCTTCTTCCTTCGTATAGGTATCGTATGTCTTTCAAGTTTAAGCGAAATGAAGATTTATCGAAGAGAATTTTTAGAACTATTTCTAAAGTTAAATTACAGGAATCGGCTTATATAGGACTGTGGCAATATATCGCTAAATATCGCACGTTTTTATTTCTTTAATTCACATTTCTTAAATTTATCAAAAATTAATTTTAAATTCAGTTACCTAAATTATTTAAATGTGGTCATCAAAAAACTGCTCATCCTCAAACAAGCATCACTTAAAAAGAATATTTTGAAGCCGTACTTTTTTAAACTTTTACACCTTTTATTAAGCACAATTTGCTTTAAATTAACCCCTTATTATTTAATTAATTAATTGATTAACTTATTATTATTATTATTTTGAAAAAGGACGACATTTCCAAAATCGCACTAAATACGGCTTTTAAACAACGAGTTTTTAAATTTTTTTAGATAGAATTTTAAAGCGAAAAGGACACAGAGGCTGTGTTAAAAGGAATAAACATCAAGGTAAAGCAGTGTACTTAGAACATCACGAAAATCGATGTTCCCACTTTTTGTAGTTCAACATAAGTGGACCTCCATTTACATGTCGTACGGAAAATTATCAGGAAAACTCCCACCACGATTGCATGACTATCGATGCGAGATACTTTACAATGTCCCAATAGCCATCGATTAATCTCCTCGTTTCTCAAGCAGTGTCTGCATAGAACGCCAAAAGAGAATTCAAACCTGAGCCCTTTTTGCACTCTAACTGTGCTCGTTACAACTTTTTTTTTTTTTCTTCTCCACTCCTTTCTCCATATCTAGGGTTACACAGCCCCCCTTACTATACGCAAAAGTAAGGGTATAACATCGATGGCCTTCGTGTATTCCACAATCAGCCCACTGAGGAGGTCAAAAGAAGGACTTTTAGGAGCAACTGCCTCGCATTTGCCCTTGGTATAGCAGTAAACTCTCACCAAGTAGCCTGATTATCGATGCGAAGTACATTACGCAGAGTGTCACAATTTTCACCAAAACTCCTCGTTTTTGAAAGCAATGACTTCAACAATGCCACCAACAGATTCAAACCCCAGGCCACTGTAGCACGAATCGGATGTTTGAATTTTTTTTTTACACCATAAGAATGCATTTTAAGGATTATTTGTTTTTTTTATTATTTGTTTTTTTCATAGAAACGAAATGGAAACTAAATAGAATAAAACATTTATTTTTATTCGAAAACTTGAACCACCTTGCTGTCCAAGGTCGAGCGGTGAACCTCCGTAAAGAGTTTCATATATATACAATCAAGTCTCTTCCAACACTCAGAAAAGCATTCAAAAATTACTCCGGTTTGGTATTCAAAAGTATTATGTTGTATTTATGCCTAGAATAACATATTTAGTGTAGCAAAAATTAGGTACAAATACAGAATTCTTTGCATGTCCAACTTTTTATATTCACAATCATAAGTTATGGTTTATCTCACTTTCATTTACACATTTTTATTTTGACCATGTTTCACGGTCATAAGTTAATCGGTCACAATCGTAAATTAGGTAGGTTAACCATTTTCCTATTTGCTGCAATTTGAATCTAATTAAACAGCAAATTATATCAGGTTTTTCTCTCCAAAATTTTTGAAATTTTTTAAAAATTATAGAGACATCATAAAAACACTTTTTTTTAAAGACAGTCATGTTTAATTAATTCTCTTTAAATTATGTTTTGCGCCATTTCTTCTGCTACAGGGCAAATTGAGTACAGCATGCAGTAAGAAAACTACAACTAATAAAAATTAATAAAAAATAAATATGTTATTAAAAACATTACTTCATACTTCAGCGTTCATTTTATGGAAACATCAGTTTCATCAATATTTGAAAGCATTTTTTTTTTTTTTTAAATATATCAACTTCTCAATGATTCTGAATAAAATCTTCAGTAGTATCATAATATGTAATAATTTGTTTTTAGACACAGTGCTTAAAATATATAGGAAATAGTGTTATTTTGTATATGAATTATGGAGAAGAGAAAGACTGACATACATTCCTAGAGATGTAATAAATTATGGAAAAAAATTACACATGAACAGGGAATGATTAAACTTTATTCTCATTTTAAACCGCAAGAAATGCACACTTTAAATGCATCACGCATGCAATATTGATTTTTAGATGAAAATTATTTTTAATAAGGGGTGTGTTTTGCCCTAAAGGGAAGCATTGGCAGAGGCCTACAAAATATAAAAAATCTGAGAAGACCCATTTTCAATTGATGAACGACATTCCTAAAATGCTCTGCTGCTTCCTAAAATGCCGGTGGGCTGAAAGGTTCGTAGGCTGACACATGGATGGCGCTAGTAGTATTAAATCTAGTATTAAAGTGCAATTACTAGTATTAAAGCGTAATTACTAGTATTAAAGTGAAGTTGATTGAGACAGCTGAGACCCTAAAGATATCAAAGGAAAGTGTTGGACATATCGTGAATGAATATTTGGATATGCGAAAGCTCTGCTCAAAGCTCCCAATCGACCAAAACAACAACGAATTGATGATTCTAAGCAGTGTTTGGAGCTGTTCAATCGTAATAAACCCGAATTTTTGCGTTGATATGTGACAATGGATGAAACATGGCTCCACCATTTCACACCGGAGTCCAATCGACAGTCAGCCGAGTGGACTGCACGTGATGAACACTAAAAATGCTACAACTCACATACTAATAGTGCAACAGCTGTCAAATTTATACACGTGTCTTTTGAAGGTTAGGGCTAACTAAAAATCATATGGAGTTAATACTAGTAGCCCCATCTATGTGTCAGCCTACGAACTTTTCAGCCCATCTCTTATGTTCAGATTGATATTTAGGGAACAGTTGCGCAATACGTGGAAAAAAAAAGTGTTCCCAACTCGAGCATGATGCGTGCTGGTCTTGTTATCTATTGAAGTGATTTCACCTCACATTGCTTAATAAACAATTCAGAAAGGTCTGTGAACCCCACTTCAGAATTTCTAGCGGCCTGGTGGCCAAATGGCTGGCGTTCTGGCCTTTACTATCCCAAGCTTCAGGTTCGAATCCATGTGGTGGCATGGCTGTTGTAAGTGGTACGGAATCCACTTTTAAACTGTAGGTCCCGGTCTGTTTAGCCGAAAGTGTGCACAAGATGACCATAACGCGACAAACCAAACCTAAATTGTCAGCTTTCAATTTTTGATGGCATACACGTTGGTGCAGATATTAATCCTTTAATGGATCAGCTTTGCATTGGTAAGTATCCTTTAATGGATCAGTTTTGCTTTGGTGAATGAATATTTTTATGTCCTGGATCACTTTTAATTTTCGTGTCCTTGGCCACTTTCAATTTTTTAACTTTTTTTTTTTTTTTCCTTCATGGGATTTTTATACATAATATTTAGTTAAATTTCTTCACCACCTAATAATTATATAATTAAATAATGTAAAATTGTTCTAAAAATCATCTGGTGAAATACAATTTTGTTTCAAAGTGATGCGTTTTGTTCTTATATTAAATTCTAAACTTTATGCGTAATCTGTATATAGGCCTAACAGATTAAAATATTTTTTTTCAAATACAGTTTTATTTCAGAACTATTTTATTACTAAAATCGGAAATATGCATTGTTAAAATTAAGATCAAAGAATTTTTACTTTATTTTTTTATGGAAATTAATTATAAATTTAATCATTCGGATTGAAATTGGATTCGGATGAGAATCAGTATATCATGCAGAATCAGACATTCCTGTCCGGGCCATTCATATCTCGGCCCTCCTTGTCCCTGCCATTCATGCCCAGGCCATTTATGCACCTGCCAAATCCTGCCCTTGCCAATCATACCCGGGCCATTCCTGTCCATACCATTCCTACCCGAGCCATACATACCCCGGCCATACCTGCCCGGCCATTCCTGCCCCTGCCATTCATGCCCGGGCCATTCATGTTCGCGGCATTCCTGCCCCTGCCATTCCTGCCCCAGCCAATCATGCCCGGCCATTCCTGCCCCTGCCAATCATGCCCGGGCCAACATGCTTGCGCCATTCCTGCCCCTGCCATTTATGTCCGAACCATTCATACCCGGCCATTGATTTTTATTAGCATGAAAAGTCATAAAAATCTATAGTATTTTATATAATGATAACAAATAAAGTGTATGTAAAGTGTTCCATGGATGCAAATAGTTCTAGTTCAGCGTACATTTTTAAAATTAATTTTACTAATGCTAACGAAATGAAATTAAAATAGTTGAATGAAATTGTTTCGTACACTAAGCAATTCCAAAAATGAGAAATGTGACCGATTGTAAAATAACTGCAAATCACACTTCGAATCTAATACGCAGAAACTCAAACATCCGTTCAAACTCGAAAGATATGCGAATTGAGTTGTTTCTGTTGCATCGAACACTTTCAGCCAAGCCATTTCCTGCCCCAACCATCCAGCCGAACCATTCCTGCAACTGCCATTCATGCTCGAGCCATTCATGCCCCTGCCATTCATGCTCGAGCCATCATGCCCCTGCCATACCTGCAAGGGCCATGCCTGCCCGGCCATTCCTGTCTGCGCCAATCATACCCCCGGCCATTCCTGCCTGAGCCCTACCTGCCCGAGCCATTCCTGCCCCGGCCATCCTGCTCACGCCATTCCTGCCTGAGCCATACCTGCCCTAGCCATTCCTGCCCCTGCCATTCCTGCTTGAGCCATACCTGTTCGAGCCATACCTGCCCGAGCCATTCCTGTCCGAACCATACCTGCCCCTGCCATTCCTGCTTGAGCCATACCTATTCGAGCCATACCTGTTCGAGCCATACCTGCCTGAGACATTCCTGCCCGAGCCATTGCTGTACTAAAAATGTGATGTGTACATGTGATAATTGTCATCTTAGTCTTGTTCAAATTCATTTCGAAATAAATGAATTCAAATTCTATTCTAGATCTAGACTAAGTCCATGAACCCGTGTGGTCTCATAGAAGGAGGGAAGGGGGGCTGCTTATGGTGGGATGGCGCACCTATAGGTAGAAGTTTGACGTCAGCGTCATGGAGCCAAGTCAAACTTCTACCATCGCAGTGCCTTCCGATATTGGTAATTCACATATTAATTATGATTAATGAGATTTATGTAACTAACTTTCCACTTACAATTGCTTGAAGCTGTGTATCAAGTTCACTAATAGAAATTATTAGGAGCGACTTCATCCGCTATCAAGCGACCTGATGGCCAATAGGATAACACAATGGCCTTTGGTACCACAGGCTTCAGGTTCAAATCCGGCGGCGGGCATGGATGTTTGTTAGTGACTCGGAATCCACGTTAAACTGTAAGTCTCGATCTAATTAGCCTAAAGTGTGCAAAAAAAATTATCTTAGAGCGACAAACCAAACCGTCAGTTATCTTAAATTTGGAATATTTCATTGTATCTTTTAACAAGTAAGGACGGATCCTGGTTTTCTATATGCACGAGCCATTCATCAAGTTTACTAATAGAAATTATTAAGAGCGGCTTCATAACTTTAATCTGAGAAATATATTTTTACGTTAGCCGGTGAACGCCATGTTTCGTTTTAATTAGCTTTAAATCAGATTTTATAATTTTATTTAGTTTCTAAAGAGATGTATAAAAAAATTTTGCCATAGTTCTTTGGGGGAAGAGGGTTCGAATTGTCTTTTTAAACATGAGATGCAACTTCAGATAAATTAAAAGTGTGCGTACTTGTATAGGGTATGTTTTTTATTCAATTCCTTCTATTAGTTCACACTCTTCCTATATATATCTTGTTCAAATTTTCAATCGTTCATAAAATACTTTTTATTCATCGAGTTCAAATACATTTTTTTTAACTAGTAGTGGTTGACACTGGATGTTAATACAATTTTTTTCAAATATTAATTGATTCATTGAATTTAATTGATTAATTTGTTTTTTAGATTTAAGTTGCATGTTTCTAATAATAGATGGCGCCAGATGTAAAAGGAAAATTTCAACTTTTTTTTGATATTCTGCAATATAGTGAAAAAAAGTAGGAATTGACTTTTTTATATTACTTGTTTTTATTTTATTTTATTTATTTTTCGTCTTTTTCACCATTTAAATGTAAACTTTTAAGTTTCTTTCTTTTTCAATTTCTTCTATTAGCTCACACTCTCCCTATATATATCTTGTTCAAATTTTCAATCGTTCATAAGATACTTTTTATTCATCCACTCGAGTTCAAATACATTTTTTTTTTTTTAACTTGTAGGGGATGACACTTGATATTAATACAGTTTTTTCAAATATTAATTCATTCATTAAATTTAATGAATTACTTTTAGATTTTTTTTTTTTAGATTTAAGTTGCTTATATCTGCCAATAGATGGCGCCAGATAAACTTTAAAAAAAATGGATGAAAATTATTTATAAAGGACTTTCTGCAATAGAGTGAAAATAAAGTAGGAATTGACTTTAAAAAAAAAAAAATTTATATTACTTGTTTATTACTTCCGTCACTTATTTTTCGTGTATAAATATTAAAACCATTCTTTTAATAATCGAATAAGAATATTTCTCTTCGTAAAAAGCAAAAATAAAACCTACAATTCTTTATTTTCCAGCGAAAGAACAAGGAACAAGGTTAATGATTCAGGTGATGATTGGAATACTATTATGAAAGGATTCCATTCAAGTTTTTTTTTTTTTTATTTATTCATTTAAATTTAATTTATAAATAAAGTTCAAATCGTAACAAAAATTTCTGAACACCCTCAGTATAATTAAGAGTAACACCCAATTCAATTAATTCCAGTAGCTTAGAATAAGAATTTACAGATATGACTGAAGACAAGTCTATTTTAAAGAAGAAAGTACAAGTTTTACAAACTAAAAAATACGCATTGTTGTCAGTAGATGTTTTATATTTCAGTGTGATAAGGATTTTGCAAAGTTTCTGTTAAAAAACTGTTATTCAATTCCTTCTATTAGCTGACACTCTCCCTATATATATCTTGTTCGAATTTTCAATCGTTCATAAAATACTTTTTATTCATCCACTCAAGTTCAAATACATTTTTTTTTTTAACTTGTAGCATGACACAGCAAACATTCCAGAGTTGAAAGTGGGTCGACTCGAAGCGGCGAATTTCAACCGGTTTCAGGCGAACGTGGTGAGGCCAGCCTATTGGTCACCGCTTCAAGCCTCGGTGTGAATGAGCCTTTTAAAACGTGTTTTTAATTCGTATCTAAAACTTCATTCTATGCCTTTTTCTGTCACCGTCCATTGTATAAGTCGGCTTGTTGGCACAATTGATTTTAACGATATTTTTAACATAGCACAACAAGCATCTTTAGTTGGCTATTGGACATTTATAGAATTGACTTCTTGAGAAATATTATAGATTGTAATAACGGCTTAAAGCATCCAATTTTTTTTTTTAAGCGTCTGCTGATGAGGCAGGAAATTGTGGTGCCTACAAAATTTTTATTTCTTTCTTTGTGTTTAAGAGATTATTTTGCTTTTTTTTAAAAAAGGTTTAGGTGGTAGTTTAGATAAAGTTTTAAGGGGCAATTTTAAAAAAGACTTTTAGGAAACTATTTTTGGGGAAAGAAATCTGGGAAAAGAACGGCAAATTCTTAGAGGTGATGGCTTGTGATGGGTCGACGCGATAATGTGAATGCGGCTCAATATGTTCCACAAATTTTTAAAGGAATTTTTTTTTTTTTTTTGCATATTAAAAGCAGAAAATTATGATACGAAAAATTATTAATTGTGTTTCAAACACAATCAATATATTTGTTCTTTAAATTTGAAAAGCATTTAAACTCCTTAGAAATAATTATAATATGAAGGCAAAAAAACATTTAAAAAAATAAATACAGATTCAACGGAAATGTAGGAAACTAATTTTATTTTGTTCACATTAGTTTAAGCAATAATAAAATTAATTTTTAGAAACTGACCATTTTTAACAGAAAAAAAAAAAGTAATGAAGTTCATTATTGTTATCCTAGGTCCACAAGATTGCAAATAATTAGAAATTGTTATTTTTAAAATGAATTTGTTCTATGATGGATTCCTTATTTTCAAAAATTATAACACGCAATATAATAGTGCTCCCTATTAATAAACCTCTCACAGGTCCTCTTTGGTTTACGAAACTAACCACACTTGCTGTTATTCAAGATGCCCTAACTCTAACTCTTCAATTTTGATAAAACTAATGCACTGTACAAGTTCCACTCCTTTTTAAATCATCAAGCCTAAATTATGTTCTTTTATTTAAGCATCGAAATATATTCACTTTTGTATTTTTTCATAGCATATCTTTCCTTTTCTTTAAAAAAAAAATATATGTCACATCTTACATAATTAAATTTCTTACCAATAATCTGCAGTATGCACTACAATGGAGGGAATGAATGAGTAATATTGAAAAAAATTCATTCCTTTGTTTTCATTCTGTTTATAAAATATATAGAAATGTTTGGATGAGGTTTAGAACTCATCATTTTAAATAATTGTATTTTCAATTTAGTGAAAGTAAGTCCTGAAATGCAGTTAATTAAGTACAACATCATTTATTTTCGACATACAACAAACATAAGACTGTCATGAAATACATATATTCATATGATTAAAAAATTAAACCTACACATGGCAATAAAATATATTTTGATTCTACTAACTTTTAAACATAAGTCACATTTCATTTTATTATACGAGTTGAAAGAAAAATAATTAACTGAAAAAACAAATCAAACATTATTTGTCATATTTATTGAATTTCAACTAAATCAGATTTAGAAAATACTTGGGTAATATGAAGCTTAGTAAACGTAACTTTTAAGCTAAAAGTTACTTCAATGGATTGTTATACAAAAATTATAAATGAAATGTAATATTTTTTTTTTCTTCTCACGTATCAAAAATAAATTGTAGCAAAGTTCATTTTTTCCCTATAAAGAGGCATGTTTTTTAATGATATTTTTTTTTCATATTACAATTTATTCAGATCTTTATGAAAATTAAAAGAGTAATATCAATGAAAATGTTATTATGCATTTATCGCATATACTTTAGTCTAAATTTAAAAGAAACAAAAGTAAGTGGAATTAAATGCACAAGGTATTCAAAGATATAATTTATATCACCTGCATATAGATCTAAAAGGCCATCTCTTAGCAGATATAGTTAAATAATCTCTTTCTTATTTAATAATTATTAATAACCACGGTCATCACAATTGGGAAAGTTTCCTTTACCTTCGTAAAACTTTTAAAATTGTCTACTAGTAGTCAAAATTGTTTGAATAAAAATAGGTTATAAGCATTATTACACATTGTATGACCTGAATATACTAAATGCACAGAATGTTACAGCTAATAGAGTTATAGCAGTATGCAGAACTATTCTCCGCCTGTCATCTTTTCGCACCAACACAATAGGAGAGGAAGAAGTCAATGTGTGGAGAGGAAGTTTTTCAAGGTTCTTTGGGTTAATTTCTACTTGATATTTACAGCATGGATCACTCTGCCACGATACACCATACACTCCAGTACAAAAGAGACTGACGGAAGTAAGGGGAAATGAAATAAACAACCTATCTGGCCACACCATACAAGACATAATAGAGCCAAAGCCAGAGAGGACAGCAGTTTTATGGAGAAAGTTCCCAAACAAGATCCACCGAGCTGTTTCCTCTCCGAGTTTAGTGGGTTCTATAAGGATGTAGGAACACTGTCTTTCCAAAGCTTTCTCAAGCTCAGCCTCAAATACTTCATGGGCATTCTCGCCATCATAGATCTCTTTAATGATAGAAAGGTTCATTTCTTTTAAGATGTCTCTGAAATGAAATAACAAAAATGAATGAAGAATATCAGCACTCCCAAATTAAAATTCACCTCTTGCCAACAAACTATTTTGCTACCAAAAATTCTCCGTCTCAAAATAGTTTTATGGTTGTAGAAAAATATTAACAATTTTGATTGTTATTGTTTGAAATATCTTCACAAATAAATTTCATTAATTATTGTTCACATTTGTAAGAATGCTTCAATAATTTACATCTCATGATCTTGTCTTTTGTATATGAGTATTAGTTCAGGAGTTTTACAATCTCTTAACAGAAAGAAATGTCATTAAAGATGACCAATAATCATAATTTATAATAATAATGAATAAAAAGAAATGTTTTATTTTGCATACTTTAATTAGAAAAAAAAAATGAACAGCACAAATGAGTAAATAAAATAAATCTAAAATCACATATATATAAATATTTGTAGCACATAGGTTTTCTTGAATGGAAATATAATCATTAATTACAATTTTACAAGAATAGCTTGGTTTTGCTTAGCAGTTTTACAATTTGAACCAATTCATTTCAATTTTTAATTACAATTCTTTTTTATTGACAAATAATAAAATTGCAAATAAATGCAATTCACAAATCGTTTTCATACATAGTATATAAGAGATAAAAGTATTTTCACACAAGCAAATGAGAGGTTTTTGCTGCATTTACCTACAGTTTGCCCTTTAATAAAAAAACAAGAAACATTTGATTATATATTAATAATTTAATGTTATTTGTTGCTAGCTGCATACCCCATAAAACATCTTATTAATACATTACCCATTAAAAAATGATAATAATATATTGAACATTAAAAATGCATCACTAGACATTTTATAATTTTTAAAAACATTAATAATTTCTTATAAAACTAAAGAAATTTTTTTAAAGGAATTTTTTAATTATATTGCATATTATTAGGCAAAAATATATTTTGAAAAGTTATGATATTTATATTATTGATCCACTTTTAAGAATAAAAAAATACACAAATATTTCCTAGTTAGTTTAATGTCTTCAAATATTACTTTGTCATATTTAAGAAAACAACTGTAACAATGAAAACAAATGTGCACAACAAAAAATATTGTCATTAAACCATAGCATATACTTTTTTTTTTTCAAAATTAAAATGTAAATCATTTAAATTATTCCATTACAGCTATGGCAAAGCATCATTGTCTTCTATCAACACAAATTAAAATTTTATTATTTCATAATTTCTTCTGACAGCATAACAAAAAAAAATTACAAATTCCATCAGAAAATGTGAAAGTTTAATAATAATTTTACTAGATGGATCTTTTTACCTACAAAATACAAAAATCCTTCAATGAATTTTTATTTAGTTAGATATTGTCACTCTAAGAAATAGCAGAGTATAAATTCACTTCCAAAATTTTATCAGATAAAAATAACTCTAAAAACTGAACACACAAAAAAGTATTCTATTAATGGTTAATTTACGAATATAACTATTTCGGACATCTTAAGGACAAAAACGTCACGTACAAATAAATATCCAACATATGGATAAAAGCGTTCCAATGTTGAATTACATATGATTAAGACCTCTAAAAAATCTACACAAATTTACCTGTCTGAGGCATCAAGATCTTCCATATTTTACGAAAGTTTTGTTTTCAAAGAAATGAAAGACAACTTTCGGTCATATGTCAACAATTAAACAAGAAAAAGAATTTTAATCTGATTCGTTATTATTGTTTATATCTTTGCCAGATGCGTGACTCAGATTTTGTTCTAAACTAACTACAAACAATATTACATTTAGGGTTTAAAATTTAATTTATTAAGAGTGAAAAAATAAATATTATAGTTATTATATTCGACATGTTACAGATAGAATTCAAATTACTACAAATATAGTATTTGAAAAATTTTGCTTAAATCATTCAAAATGCCACAAACAATAATAGAAAGAATTATTCAGAATTGAATTGGCAACAGTTTCTTTTTAACAATCGCATCTGTCTAGAAATTGTTTACTTGTTTGGATTTAACTTATTGGAAAAGTTTTGTCATGGCTACGCCGATTGAACAATTTATAGTTAAAGTTCGGAGTTTTTGTTCACCAGGTAATTTTTTAAGATTTAGTTTTCATATTCTATTTAATGAATGTGTTGTAACTTCTGCAAAAGTATTCTGTCTCAATTAAAACAAAACTCAAATTCGAACCCGTAAACAAAAGTTTTTTGCTTCCTTTGATTATAATCATAACCTTATAAATTTCTTGATTAATTATTATGAAGTATATAAATTTGTTCAAATTATTCCTATAGAAAAATGTTTATTATTTTAAATTTTATTTATCAGTTAGTTATTTTCTCAAGTTTGAATTTATATGGCTTTATTAATATTAGCCTCATTAAAAGTATTGTAATGTAATTATTTCTTTTAAAATCTACTTATTTTGCAGTGAATTTTGAAGCTCTATACGATTTTGTTTCGAAAAGTTCTACAATTTTAGCAAAAAATCTCAATTTTCTCGATGATGTCTTGGAGACACTGAACATACAAGAACATTCGATAGGTGTATTGGGTGTACTGTAAGTTTAATTATTTAATAATTATTGTTAATGCATTAATTGGCGCTTTCTTATCATTACATTCCTTTTTATTAATTGCCAACAAATGTTTTTAAAGGGCTATAAGATGTATTGAATTAACTTTAATTATCTGTCTACATTTTTAAGCAATCTTTTTGAAATCTCTGATGATCTTGCCCTCATTTAGAAAGCAGGGACTGTAATAATAAGGAAGTTCCCATTAATTTCCTAATAATACATATTTGGAAATGAAATCTAAGCTTAAAATATGAAAATTCATTTTATTTTAATACATTAAATCATTTTTTTGTTCAAAATTGTAGATAAGCTAATCTTATAATTAAAAAATAATAGTTAGGAAAAAAATAATACGTATATAAACTTTTTTTGAAATCCTAATTTTGGCCCTCCAATAATGTCAAACTAGCAGAAATGTAATATGCTGTTTATAAGCATTTCAGAATAATATTGCAATCACATTTATTATAAAGTATTTAATTTTCCTTGTGGTTGGACAAAAATAAAAATGGTGAGCAAATGAAATTTTTTTTTTTATTAAAACTTTTATTTTTTTATTAGAATTTTTTTATTAAAAAACAGTTAGTTATATTCACTTTTAAAGGTAATGAATGCAAGAAATGTATAATTGAATGTACAAAAAGTTAAAAATATAATCTCTGTTCTGGCTACTTATCCATGCAATGAACATGTGCACCTGTAAATTATACCTCATGGTGATATAAGCAAAAAGTATGCACGTTGTTTTACAAGAAGCAAAGCAATGGGTACAACCTTCTGTGTTTTTTGTACCTGAATTTTTGCCCAAGGAAGACCAAGTGACAGCAAAGCCAGGTTGCTGAACTAAAATGATACTGATTATTTCGTTTATCAGCAAAACAGTAATTGTTAAACATCCTTGAGTGAACGTTGAAATCAATCTTGCTAATTTTTTTGTAAATGATAAATGGCTCATAGCTCCATTAACATTAATTTATTATAAAGCATTAATTATTTTATATATACAAGCTAAATAGGATCTAATGGTTTTGAATCGGTTAAAAATGAAGAATCAAATATTTGGGGGCGGGTTAATCTAATAACAAAAATATTTTTTTACAATGTAAAATAGATCTTTTTATACCAAATTCATACGAAAGCATTATCACATTCAACGTGTTAATAATGTTAAAATATAGTGAATGGAAATTGCATAAGTTTTTAATTCCTATTTATATTTTTGAATTTTGAAACTTTCAGATGTGTGAAATTGAGTCTTCCTGTAGTTCCAGATTTTGATGTTATGTTTTTTCGAGTACAGGAATTCATTAATAGCTGCAATGGAGAACAAATTCGATATGCTCCAGATATGTGTAAGTCTATATATATTTATATTTAATATCGAATTTTTATTTTGCTTTATATAAAACAATTTATCAAAAATTTTGTCGGTTTTTTAACACTATTAAATTCTTGACTTGCATATGATTTTTATGTTTTCTCCTAACTTTTTGATAAATATAGAAACAAAAATGCTTAATTTTAAAAATTACGGCTTTGCATTTTGATTGATAAATGATGACTTTGTATGATTGATAAATATTTCTTTTGAAAATATTTTAATGATGGTTTTACTATAAATTATTAACCAGCATTATAATCTTGTTCAAATTGGTGATAGAAAGGTCATGGCCTCTTGTTAGTTTTTAAAAATGTTTTGCAATATATACAAATTAAAGCATTTTTATATTAAAACTCTATTATATAAGCTATTTTAATTAATTCAGATTGAAAATTTTAGCAAATACACAGGTTAACTTATACAGATTATATGAAACAAATTGCATAATTATTTATTATACTAATCAAAGAAAACAGTAATATAAAGAAATGAAAACAACAGCATGGTAAATTTTTACCTAAAATAATGATTACATGCTACAAAAATAAATAAATAAAATATAAATCTTACCAAGTATTTTACAGAAAATGTTTTGTTTCTGAATCACTACTTAATTACCCATAATATTGGTTAAAATTTGTTGTTTATCCACTTTCAGTAATAGCTAATTGAGTTTTTCTAAATCATCAAATTAAGTTAATTAAGGACTCTTCCAAAGATCAAATATCATTTTGGATATGACATATTTGATATATTGCAATTAAAGGAAATGTTTAAATATTTGTAAAAGAAACATTTAAAAAATTTAACATGCAGTTTCAATATTCATAGGCTTATTTAGTGATCTATATGAAAATGAATGCTTAAAATCTCACTATGTAGAAAAAAGGGGTGGGATGCTTGAGAGAACTGCATGAAAATCAAACATTTTTCTGCACTTATTAAAATATTTCAATAGTCATTACTTAAGTAATAATTTGGATATAACCTGCTGAAATTATGGTTTTGTATTATGAATTCTGCTGCATATGTTTTATCTTAAAATAAATTTTTAACTTGCTGTTCTCAGGTTGTTCAGTTTGGAATAATATCTGATAGTGGCATAGTTAAATGCTCTACTCTGCCATGTTTTCCTATGTATTATGTACTTTAATCAGTTTTATATATATATATATTATAAACTTTTGATGTTCGCATGAGAACATGTAAATTTAAAGTATTTTAAAGCATAGATCTCTTGCTTCAATAACTTATTTCCAAATGCAACCACAGATGAGTTTTAAGAGACATTATGCTCTACAAGATGTGACAGAAAAACGATTTATGCAAATTTCTATAAGCCAATTTATTAATTTTTTTATTTAAAAAGCAATTTTTTACAAAATAATGTGAACAATGTTTTATCTTAAAATAAATTTTTAATTTGCTGTTCTCAGGCTGTTCAGTTCGAATAATATCTTTTAGTGATATAGTTAAATGCTCTACTCTGCTGTGTTTTCCTATATATTATGTACTTTAATCAGTTTTTATATATATATATATATATATATTTATTACTGTTTCTTATTTCAGTTGCTCGACTTTGTCAATTATTCACTATATGTTTAGTTGAACGACAACAGGTAAATTTTTGATTTTTTTTTTTTTTATGTTGTAGAATTATTATTATTAATATAGCTTTGGTGAAATATTATTAAAAGATATCAATTTTTGAAATGAAATGTAAATATGTGAAAAAAATTGTCAATGAATAAACAGTGAACAAAATCTTGTTAACGTAGAAGTTGTTCTCATAAATGGGAATGAAAAATTGTATTTGATATCCCAATTAGCAAAAAAGATATGGATTTGCATTGTAAGCAAGTGACATAATTCTTATGAAGGGTACAGGGAAAATTACAATGGTACCTCAGTATACATTATAAATCTAATCTTGAAAATGAATTTTAGTTAAATTTAAAAAAAAGCATTTTAATCATTTTTACAGAATCAATTAATCATAAAAATAGTTAAAAATACTTTTAATATAATTTTTTAAATTCACTTAAAAAGGATCATATATGAATGAGAAATGCATAATTAATAGATCCAAAATTATTTTATTTTACAGATATTTTATTTTGATAAGAAATGATGCGACTTCAACGGTGCACCTTTTTTTTGCGACTTTTAACTTCAATTTAAACACATCTGCACTGCTCTGTAAATTGATTGGAACTGATTTTAAAAGAAACTCAATAAATTCGATTCCCATCACTAATATTGGTGAGAAGTATGTAGTATAAAGATCCACATAAATTTAAGAGTTACCCATCTGGTCTTTTAGTGATTACTAGTCACATTTCAACTTATTCATAGAAATGTATCGTCCATTAAAACTACTTTTATTTACCGACTCTGTTTTCACACTTTACTAATTTTAATCAGCTACCATTCACCCATTCTTGCAAACATTATCAGAGTATTACATGGCTTCAACATAATTATTAAGTAATTCAGCAAAAAAATTAAATTGGGACATTTATTCATAATGAACATTATCATCTAGAGAGACATACAATTACAGTAAATAGCTATAATCTAAATCTAATAGAAATTTTGATTTTGAAATTGAATTTTTATTAAACATATCTTCAAGATGCTCTGTTCTAATGCCCTATGCTAGGTATTCATTTGCTGTTCACTAAATTCTAGTCTATTTTATCTTAGGTTAAAAAATATTTGCATTCAAATTGTAGTCAATCTTTATAGTCAAATTTTGTTTTCTGAATATAGTGATTTTTAGAGTGTACATTTATATACAGAAATTCTTTTTCAGTACATCAGAGGAATTCCAGTACTTATTAAAGCCATTCAGAAAATTCAGCTTTTTCCATCTCAATTAACATCAATTCATTGTTGCCTTTGTCAGGTGATTATTATTGGCCATTCTTCCTTTTTTTTTTATATATAGTTTTCTATTTCCATGAAACTATCAATTTATCTAATGAAAATTTTCTCTTTTTTTTTAATATTACTGGTTATTCTGTAATTTTTAAGAGCATAATTTTCAATGCATACATGAAGAATTGTTAAGAATGCATATATGAAGAAGCATTGTTTGTGTTTTTATGCGATAAATTTATTTATCTCCAGATCCAAATAGAGTGTAAAAACCACTCATTAACCACACTAATTCTATTTTACTAAACAATTATTACTTTTTAAAATTGATATACAATTAGACGTAAATCTAAAGGAAACATTTAAATGTGACATTAAACAAGTGATTGAAGCCATGAGATCAAACAAAAGTAATATGTAATAACTTGTACCTCATTTAAGAACAGGGGGAACCATAGCAGTGTTCATGGATGTTAACAGCGAATTCTGGTTTTTAGAAATTTGATTTTTGTCATAATTATATGATGATTTTTGGATGTCCCCACATATCTATATATCTATGCAAAAAAAAATTTAACAATCAAAATCTGACACGTATTGCATGTTTCTCATTTCGATATTTTTACTGCTAAATCCTCTGACGTTTCACTTACAAGCTAATGTGGGCTTGGCTTGCTGAAAAGAAATTCTGAATGACAACCTACCATGATAGATGGATTCTTAAATAATGAAAGAGAATACACCTGCAAATTTAGAAAACGATCTTCTGTTATGCAAAACATGATGCAAATTTACAGTCAATAAAAAAAAAAGGCCATCGTTCAAACATTGAAATAAAAAAATATTTACATTTTAGTTATTGATTCAAGGGCCTGAATGGCCGAGTGGTTAGTGCTCGGTACCACAGGTTTCGGGTTCAAGTCCCGGCATGGTCATGGATGTTTATAGGGGTTCGAATCCACTTTAAACCATAGGTCCCAGTCTAATATGATCGTAGAGCGTTGCGGGGGGCATTGTTACTCTATGTCTGTGGCTTATCTTCAAGTTACAGCCCCCCCCGGGAATACAAAGTGAGTGAGTAACGTCTGTGCAGCGCTTGCCTTAAGGCATCCAAGATAGCTGTCTAAGTGTTTGCCAGTTGCATTAGAAAAAAAAAAAAAAAGTTATTGATTCAATAGTACCAGAATCATTCTAAAATGTGTTTACCATCCTCTGTAAACTTATGCTTTTCTAAACTAATTAAGATATAGAAAAACTGTAAATAAATTATTAAATTTAATGATTCTATTGATTTTGCTGTCTTTATGAGCCCTTCAATAGACTTTGAGAATAATAAAGAAATATTCATTTTTATCTAAATATCAATTTTTTTATAATTGTATATCGAATTTGATTCATCACAAAAATGTCATAAAAGTATTTTATAAATAATTATACTTTACTTAAAGACAAATTTTGTAGAATTTTTTTTTTTCTGCAAAGTATTAAGGATTGTTTTTCAAAAATAAATATTTATATTGAGTGATAAGATTTTTAATAAAAAATATTCCCATAAATAATAATTTTTTTATTTGTCTATGGTTAATTATTTTAAAATCTTTTTCAGTTGTGCTTGTTAGCAAAATGTATGAAACCTGCATTACAATTTTTAGATGTGGATATAACAGATATCAGCAAAGAGGTAACATTTTTTTGTTGTTTTATGCCCTTCTGTTGATTTATTATCTTATTTAAATTTAAAATAACTTACTATTTAGTTTTAAAAAAATTAAGTATTATAAAAATTAACTGCTTTTTTTTTTTTTTTTTAAAAATTTCAGTAATTTCTTTTTTAATGAGTGAATAGGAATCATAAGTATGCCATGATGATTTATTGAAAGAATTTTGATTTAAAAAATACTGCTGTTAAAATTTTAAATATATGTTCACTTTTTTATGAAAAGATGCATTTAACTGATTTTTGCATAATTCAATTCTGAAGTCTGAGACAATGAAGATGGGATTATTTGGATTTCTATTTTGCATCTATTTCAATTTATTCTTTGTGATTACTGTAAAATATTATAGACTTTTGCAATCTTTATCAAAATTTGCTGAAATAATGATTATGATTCATATTACGATTATTTTTTTGAAATGATTGATCACTGACTAGAAAAGACAGCAACATATTATTCACATCTCACTTTAGTGCTGAATGTAAAAATTGTCCCTTTATATTAAAAGAAGAAAAAAATCAGATTTCACAACAGAAATTTCAAAAAAAAAAAAAAAAAGGAAAATAAATGTCTCAAAGTAGAATTTAGACTGCAACTCTAAATTCTTTTACAAATATGTATTAATGAGTTGTTTTAAAAATATTTTATAACTGTGATTGCTTAATTGTGATTAATTACTGTTTTCACAAATTAAATATTTCTTTAGATATATTTTAAAATATTTTTTTCAATTTCCTGAAATTAAATCTAAAAAGAAACAATTTCCATAAAAATATCAGCTATAAATTATATTTTTTATGAAAACAATGTTTTTTCTTTTGGTATTTATGTTGAAATTTTAATGTTCAAGTTCATCTGATTTATTTATGTATTCATGTTCAGGTATTATCATTTATGCTCATAAGATTTTTGACGAAGGAAAAAAAAAAATGAATTTCAGAGATATTGTTGATTCATATTATTTATAATTTTTTTTTTATATATAATATTGCACATATCCATGATTGTATTACTGTCAAAAGTTTTTTATGGAAGTAATAAATAAGATTCACTTACTTTTTCAAATATATTTTAATTAATTTTTAATTTTATTTTACTTTTCCATGTCTATACAGAAATGTTTATTTTATATATCCTGTTTAATTGACAAATTAATTTTGGAAGCCTATGATGTTTTGATTTTTTTCACTATCTTCAACAATCACATTATTAAATTTTTAATTTATGTTTCAGAAAGGAAATATGGAACCCAAACATTTTCTCCTGTACTATTATTATGGTGGGATGATATATACTAGCTTAAAGAACTATGACAGAGCTCTCTATTTCTTTGAAGTTGTAAGTATGTTTTTATTATCTGGTCAGAACTACATGATTAGCCATGGATAAAAAATCACGCTATTGTGATTCTGTTGTCACTTGTCATGTTTATAATTGTAGTACTATTTTCTTTCAGGCTATAACTACCCCCAGTCTGGCTGTGAGTCATATTATGCTGGAGTCTTACAAGAAATACATGCTTGTATCCCTGATACTGTATGGCAAGGTATGCATTTTATTTTATTTCATTGAATTTTATTCAATGTTGAAGTTTTTGTTATTAAATTTGCCATTTCTTTTAGATCCCAGGCCTCCCTAAATTCACATCCCATGTCGTGGGAAGATTCATTAAGGTAGATTTTTCCTTGAAGAGATATTAAATATTCTTCAAATTTTGACATTAAATCTATATATTATAATGTGTATTGAAATAGCATTTTCCAGTTTTTTTGAATTTGCATTTTCCAATAGCATTTTCTATTTATTTATTTATTTTTTTTAAGATTTATTTACTTTTTCCATTTTTAATTTTTTGCTCAAATTTTTTTCTTAGATTTAAAAAGTTTGTGTAAGATTCAATAGATTTTATTAAGATTTTTTTTAAGTTCTATTTTTTTTTAATAACTTTCTTATTTATATTAATGTAATATTTAAAAAAACTAGATCTCTTTCTTTAAAATTATATCGAGTTTACTATTCTTCCATTATTTATTTAATATTAGAAAAACATTTAAAAAATGATTATTTTATAATTAGAGTTATTTATAAATCACTACATTAACAAGTTTTAAGTTTTCATTTAAAAAATACAAGTGTCTTTTTATGGGTTCTTATGATTAAAGATTTACTAAATTAATTGATTTCTAATCAATTAGTAGTATTTTCTATAATAATTTTTTTACTATTTAAATTTTTATCTGTAGCCTTTAAGTCAGGCATATCATGATTTGGCTGCTGCTTATTCTACTAACACTCCTTCTGAAGTTCGAGCAATTATCAATAAGCATAATGATGTATTTATGAGGGTAAATATTATTTTCCATTATTATAATTATCTAGTTTTGATGCACTCTATAAATCAACTTTTATAATTGACAAAGAATGCCAGAGATCTTATAATTCATAAACTGTTAAATGCAATCATATAATAGAAGTTTTAGGCTTATCTTGTTATTATTTTTTTTTTATCATTCAACAGATTATCAATTTCCTGTCAAATTTTAATTAATAATAATTCTTTTAATTTGCATTTGTAATTGATGTAAAACTATATTAGGTTTCATCCATAAGGATTTAAAGATTATTTTTCTAATTTAATAACTTTTATTTTTACTTAAATTTTTTAAAAATATTATTATAGTATTTTTAATTATAATATTTTATATATTCTTACAATTACATTTTTTTGTGTTATGATTTCTAGTATCAAATAACATTATAAACTGTTTTTTAGGATAACAACATGGGTCTTGTTAAACAATGCATGTCTTACTTATACAAGAAAAATATACAAAGGTTAACCAAGGTATGTATTGTTTTTAGATGATTATTCCAATTTCAGTCTATGTAATTCTTCGCTAATTTTATTATTTTTGCATAATGAAAATAATTATTTTAATGAGATACAGCATTTTTTTTTTTTTTTCTTTGCTATCAAGTAATGAAAAACATAATTTATTTCTTTAGAAAACTATGCTTATATTTAACAAAAATTGGATATTGGCTTTGGTTGTGATCTAGAAAAAGAACAAAGGATTATGGTTATGGTGTAAAATAATATGAGAATGGATTGTGTGAATGAAGTTGAGTTCTATAAATATTAATAGTTTTTCTGTTCTGGAATTTTGATCTTGCTAATAATATAATTTAATTATTTCATTTAATAAATTTTAAAGGCACATATAATAATATATTCAATTGTTTTTGTTTTTTAAGTTTTAATTATTTTCTAGACCTTCTTAACTCTATCGCTGAGTGACATGGCTGCCAAAGTAGAGCTGCCTGGACCTTCAGAGGCTGAATTCTATGTTTTAAAAATGGTAGGGTTTTGGTTATTATATTTTTAAAAGATATTAACTTTTAAGTAAGTCGCAATTTTTTTTTTTTGGCAACATATGTTTTACCCAAATTTGTGTCCAATTTTACTGATTTATAAATGCTTGTTTTTACAAAGAACAACTTTAAGAATTCATATCTTTTAAAGTTCACCAATCAGATTTTTCTTGTAATAATTTAAATAACCTTTGTCAGGGAAAATTTTAGAACTGATTAATTTTATTTGTCATTATATTCAAATACAATAATTGGATGTTATTCAGCTACCTAAATAAACCTAATGTAGGAAATGTTGCATTATGCTGAGGTAAACCTCATGAAATATGACATATGATAGCGAGGCATGAGGTAACAAATTATTATAGAGAAACTGCATCTAGAAATAATAGAAAAAGTTTAGAAAGTATTGATATTCAGTGCAAGAAGATTGATGTATTACTGTGTGAATGATATTAAAGAAAATGCATTGCAATGTAATGTGTAGACTGTGGCATCAAATTTCATACAACAAAAACAATAAAAAAAAAAAACCAAAACATTTCTTGCATACTGTTACAAAAACAAAGCGAAACCAGATGGTTTATTGTTGCTGAATTGTTGGAAACGGAATTTGTTCTAAATTTTATATATATATTTACTGAATGAAAGCTTGTGTTACTAGTGTGGTCCTAAACTATTCCACCTTCCAAAGATTTGAAACAATGACTTTAAAAGATGGATGGTAGTACTTTTTTTATGTTAACCATTAATATTTGCATGAATGAAAAAACAATATAATAATTAACAATATTTCAATCAATTAATAGTTTCAAGCTATAATCTTTTCTTTTATTTTTTAAATATTTGTTAAGAATATTTAAGTCAATGTGAAAGAAGACATCTGAAAAAAATAACTAAATCTATTTTGAATGATATATACTAAATATGAAAATAGTAACATTCACCATATAATATTGATGTTTAGAAAATCCAATAAGGCCTAATTTATATTTTCTGAAATTATAGTTAAATATTTAATGAAATATCAGAATTTAAATATAATGGTTTAGTAATTTAGTGACCTGTTAATGTTTTTTGATGTATTCAAAATAAATTTTCATAAATTGTAACAGAAATGTAGTTTGAGAATTTTGAAACTACATATTATATTTGTGTGACAATTTTTATACTGCAAAAGTAGAAAAACATTTTTATGCTCAGAATTTAAAACAATTAAATTAATAAATTACACCAAAAAAAAAAAAATTTTAATTTAAAAAAAAGTAAAATTATTTGATATCTTGTAATTCCAGTATATACAATCTTATTGTATTGTTAGGGGAATAAAATAATAAAATGCATTTTCAACAATGGCAATTTATCATTTATGATGACAAGAATAGCATATAGTAACTGAATTGTTATGCTATGTGGATTTTCAATGGCAGAATTATTTTGATGACTTAAACTTAATTCCTTAGATAGAAGATGAACAAATATTTGCGTCTATCAACCAAAAAGATGGCATGGTTGTTTTCAAGGATAATCCTGAGAAGTATGACACTCCTGTCATGTTTCAGCAGTTAGAAGAGGAGGTAAGAACATTGTTTTTTTTGGGGGTGAGTGGGTAATTTATATCAAGATATGTTGCTGGTGGATTCAAATTAGATAAAAGGTGTATTTGTGCCCAGTATCTTTCTTTTTTAGAGGCTTATGCTTTTCCACTGGGAAAATTTGTGGTCTATGGAAAATGTTCATATATATGAATACTTAATAAGTTATAAGATTTCATCAAGATACTCGATTATCTCTTCCAAATTTAATTTCAAAAACATTAATATTCTATTTTGTATTTGCTTTATTTTAAAACTGCTATTTAACCGAAATAAATTACCACAGAAACGCACATTAATTACATAGATAAAATATAGCAAAGTTCCATTTACTTGGATACAAAAGCAACTATTAAGGTTGCATTTTGAAAATCTTTCATAGCGTTATAAATGTTAAAATATTTTTAAGATTAAATAATTGTGATTTTTTAAATTAATATTTCTGCCAACTTAATTGTACAAAAATTCTGTGGTTATAGTTCTATAATTTAAAATTATTTTTGTAAGAAATAGAATTTAATAAGCACTTCTAATTATGAATTGTAAAACTATGAAGTTGATTAAAATAAATAAATAAATTACTTTAAAAAATTATTATGTAATTATTTATATAAATATTCAGAAATTTCATTCATATATATATATATATATATGTATAAATCATTGTTTGGGTAAGAATTCTAAATAGTAAAAAAGCTTGCAGTTCACCATCATTGTTTTTTTGGTTTTAAAGCTTATATAGCAGTAAATAAGTATCTGAATTTTGTATGAATAAAAATTTTTCATATGAATATGAATTTTGTTTATCATTTTTCTTTTACCATGTATACATTTTATTTGTAAAATTTTATATTTTGTATATAATATCCTTTGAAAAACAAATACTTTTATTTATTTATAGATGAAGAAATGCATTCTCTTGGATGAAAAGTTGAAACAAATGGATCAAGAAATAACAGTCAACTCCAAATACATTCAAAAGGTAGTTTTATTAAAAACAAATTTCCTTTTTAAATTATTTTTAAAAATTTATTTTATGGGTTATTTATAATTTCTTGTATTTTTAATCTCTAAAAATCTTGAAATAAGTTAAAATTCATGCCATTATACTGATGTAAAATTACTGTTGGATGTGTGCCAGTATACTGAAACCCTTTCCAAATATTTATTATGTAACTCGGAATAATACATTGTTATATTAGTTTACCAGCTATTGTTAAAATATTGGTCGTACATGACACACAACTACCATCCAAAATATTGAATAAAAAGTTCATGATGTGAAACTTCAAAGTTGCATGATGATCACACTATGTTGGCCATTTCTGGCCAACATAGTGTGATCATTTCTACCTATAAATTTTTTTTCCAGGTGTTTATTTTTAGAATGCACTGTAAAATTTACATCATTTGGAATATTTCCATCTGCTACAGTAACAATGCATTTTGCTGCTTCTTCAGCTTCATTTCCATTTGATAAAATGCTACTTCACAACTATTCCTTAAAAATAGTACTTTCAAGTACAATAGTACTTTTTTTCATCAAGTCAAAGGCCCAGTTGAACTTTATGATGATAACAATTATGTTTCTTTTCTTCTATACTCTTTTTCAAAGCCTGAACACTCAACAGATAATTGTCATTTTCCAATATAGTGTATGCATTCATCACAATATAGTCCAACTATGCATTGCTTAGAGTGGTAAACATCTGATTTAATGGTGGAAATGAGTGAATCGAGTACCTATGAGGAGTGCTTGTCAGATAGATATAACACAAAGCTGCTAGGGAAATAAAAAGTATTATAATTATGTGGAATTCTTTTCATCTAGTTTTTCTTTTAATATCATGTCATATAAAATTAAAGTTAAAATTCGTTTAATTTCAATTAAGATCTCTCATAAATGACATTTCCTTCCCTATTCATCTGTTCTTTTTTAATCCATCACAGAATTTGTCAATTTTCCATGCCACTAGTGGTTGGACTTCAGTAACATTACTCTTGTATACTATTACACCTAATTCTGTTTTAAATGTGTTAGATATTTTGAACAAAAGTAACTTTATATTATTTATTTTTTATCAAGCATTTAACTTTTTTTCTTTTTATCTAAGAGATAAGTAACAGGAATATTTAAATTTAAATTATATAGAGTTAAAAGTTAAAAATTTTGATGTAGAACAGCATTTAATGAAATTGATGATATTTTCTTAATTTACAATATACTTTTTAATCTTTTTCTTTTTGATTTTAGAGCTCTGAAATACGGGAATCTTATGAAGGTTCAGTTGGTATTACTTCTGAAGTCAACGCACAGCAGCCATGTAAGTCTCTTTTCCGTAACATGAAACTTATATTTTCCATTCTACAAAAGTAGTTTTGTATATTTATTAGTTGGCAAAGAATTCAAGTCTGTTTCCTTGTTACGAGACAGAATTAATAAACCAAAAAATTTTTTTTTTTTTTTTTTTTTTTTTTTTTTTTTTTTTTTAAGCTGAAAAAATTAATAATAGAAAATATATTATATTGTTTAAGCGAATGATAATTACAAACATCTTTTGTAAATTAAATAAAAAAATTTTAAAAGTAAATAAAAGACAAGCAACAAATCAATCATATTTTTTGTTATTTTAAAATTGCACCTTACACAAACATTTAGTTGAAGATAAAAATTCTGCTTTCTTTTAATGTTCTGATGAAATTTTCCTCTTATTAAAGCAGATGGTTTTAAGGCTTATTGATCAGCATATTATAAAAAGTTTTATAACACAGTAGCATATCTAAAAGTGTTATTAGTTAATTATATGTATTTTATAAAATATTGATTGCATTGAATTTTGTGGAATTTAGTGTGTTGAAAGGGCATTTTTATTTCTGTTCAAATAGTGTACTTGTTTTTGTATATGCTGTTATTCAATGAACAAATGTGTTAAAATTATTTTTAATAACTTTTATTATTTTTATTCTTTATTTCATTATTGTATTCAGATTTTAAATTTGTTACCTTTTCTTTAAGTGAAAATGTGTCAACTACTGAAAACTACAGGTTTTAATATGTTGTCTGGATGAAACAATTTGCCCCTATGGCAGAATTAGATCAGGTATTTTTAGTTTAAAATATTTATATTTTGTTTGTTCAATTGAATTGTATTTCTGTCAACTGATGGAAGATATTTTTTAAATTTGATAGTGAATGAAAAGTATAAAAGCATTGTTCTTTCAACTTTTTTGTTACCTCAAGTTTTGAAATGTATGAATTATATTCATATTGAAATGCACATGGTTCAAAACTTAAAAATACCAAGATCTAAATTGTGATAATTTGTAGTGCAAATACAGAGTTATTGAATAGGTGAATCCCAGTATATAACCTATAAAAAAAAAAATATTTTAAATTTTTTTTTTTCACTATCTAGAATTTTTTTTTTTTTTTAAATGTTTACAAACCATTGTTATGTTTCTTAAATAAAATTGTAAGAGGATGGCATATTTTAAAAACTTAATTTGAAATTGACTTGTATAATATTCATAATCCATTTTAGTATTGAATTTCCATATATGACCTTGCTTCAAAAAGTAAAATATATTTTGAGTTACACAAGTTGTATTGAGAAAAATAACAATAGCAATGTAAAATTTAAAAAATTACAACAAAATATACTCAATATATACCATAGTTAATCACTTTTTTGAAAAAAAAAAATTTGAATAGCTAAACAATTTTTTTATACTAGTAGCATTTGAGTTAAATATAAATCATTAAGTCCAAAAGATTCTATAAATAAACTATAATTTAAATTTTAAAAGTAAATTTTTAATCCAAAAATATTCATAAAATTAAGTATAGGATTGATCATGTTGTACTTTATCATGTTTTCGTATATATTTAATTTTCAAAATAATGCATGTTATATTCAGTAGTTTGATGCTGCAATTCACACCTATAAATAAAACAAGTAATTTAAAATTTAAGGTAAGAACCTAATTAAATAAAAAGAAATATATTACATAAATGCAGATATGATTTAACTTTTTTATTGTATTCATAGAATTTCACATTTTATTTTATTACTAATTTTTGCTTTATTACTTTAATCTGAAGCATTTAATTTAAATTAAAAAATATATAGGTTAGAATTATTTGCATAAATTTTAGTTTTAGAAAATATAGAGAAAAAAAAAGTGGAATTGGGAGAAAGGAGGAAGAAGGGTAGCAGATAGCTTCCAGTTTGCATTAATCTTTTGTATACTTAAAAAAAAAATTTTTTTTTTTGGAACAAGCATGAAAGTGATTAAATTTTGCCAGCCAATGAATGAATAGCTGAAAGTCTTCAGTCTATCAAAGAGGAGAAATTCTAATTACTCACTTTGATTATACAAATTCCTCATATACAGGTTTGTGCACAGAGGAAGAAAATATCTCCATTTGAGAGAGGTCATGCAATTAGATTAAAGAAAGCAAGACAGTCAAATTAGATTGCTGTTATTTTGGTTAGGATGATGATGTACTGGACAATGTTCGTACTATAGCAGGACGTTGCTTCAAGAAAATAGTGATTGATCTGGGGAAATGACAGAACATCACAAGACAAGATCATCACAGTGGCTCACACAACACCTGAGTTTCAAAAGTGGAACTGTTGTTGATTAAATGGGAATCTCGCTGACTGGAGAAAAGTAATTTTAGCAGAGTCCCATTAACCAGTGAAAACAGGTCTGAAGATATACAACATAGTAATTCATCTCCTAACTGGGAGAAATTATGATCTAGAATACCCTTTTGTTTGATATTTGGACACTTTTGATTACCATTTATGATACTCTTCCTTTACCCAGCACTCTGGGCTAGCGTCCCATCAGAATGGTGCCTGATATGATGCAGCTATGATATCAGAATGGTGCAGCTATGATGTTTACCGATTACCTTATAGTCGTCAAACACTTCTCCAGCCAACTAAATCACTAGATGTCTGCCGAATAGAGAGCCCTATGATATTTCATATTTTAGTATAATATTTTGGATTTGATTAAGCAGCAACACTCATCATTTCAGGATCTTGTCAATCTGACTTGATAATTGGAAAGAGTTTTTCAAAAATTCTTGCAGAGAGCCATTTGAAGACTACAAATAAATGCAAAGCCAGATAATAGCTTATATAAGGGTCAGAAATAGACCAATGCCGCCTCTCCCTCCTTTCCCCCCCCATATGTATATTGTCTATAAAAGTTTTTGAACATTAGAATTACTCTTAATTTATTCTTGGTGGTATGTGTGTGCTTTTTTTTAGAGTGAATTTTACTGCAGTTCAGATTTGATGAGCATTTAACTTGGAGCTCACACATTCCATCTACCTGATTTTCTTCTGTCTGTTGAAAATGCAAAATGTTTTCGCTTTTAATTTCTTATGTTAATTGTTATAATTTAAGGGAACCTACTTTACTCTCCATCATCGTCAAATCATGGCAATTAAATGTATTTATTGAATAGAAATCGTATCCTGTATTTGATAAAACAGAATTTTTCGCCAGCTTTTCCTTTTATATGCATACCACATTTAAATTTGCATATAAAAGCGAAATGTCTGAGAACTTTCGGATCAAATTTTGTATATTTTCTTCCTATGTACTTGATATTAAAAATTATCTCGGATCTAAGTAAATTGATCAATCATCAATTATATACCAACAAATTTCATTGTTTTTCTCTGGCATCTTACTGAAACTTTTATTTGAAATCAACAGGATTTCAAAAGGGGAAAAGTGTATTTAGAAAATTTGAGAGGTAGTAAAGAAGTTTGGAAGTTGTTTTATTTCTCTACCAAGAATTGATTGATTGCAAACTGACAGCCATGATATAGTACTTTTTATTTTAAAATACTAATAACTTTATGTATTGATAATTAAGGCATACTTTTTATTATAAAATATCTTGTAGAAACAATTGTTGGAGAAAAGCCTTTATGGCATTTCAGTTCAAGATTATTGTTGTTGTTGTTTCTTATCCCACTTTGTTGGCCAAGCCCACGAGCCTATACGTACTCATGATTGAAGGGGAAGGAAGCAGCTTCTGTTGTGATGGAGCACCCCGTAGGTAGAAGTCTGACTTTGGCTCCGTGATGCTCTTACAGTCATAGGAGACCGGGACCTACAGCTTAAAGTGGATTCCGAACCACTACAAACATCCATGGCACCGCCGGGATTAGAACCCGAAACCTGTGGCACCTAGCGCCAGAGCGTTAGACACTCGGCACATAGTTCTATTAACCATTTTGGGAATATGAATAAAAACAAAGAAATAAATTAAATGTGACTTTGGAGAACAGTTCTATGTGATGTTTTAGATATTAATAACTTGTATATTTTAATACATATATAATTGAAATAATGTGCAGACAAAAAAAAAAAGTTGTATTGATAATTTTTGTAATTATTGTGTAAAGCAGCATTTTTTCTTTTCAGGATTTCCATTCTTTTGTGTAACACATTGGATCTTTCTTTGAAGCCGACATGTAAAAAAAAAACTGTCTTTTATGTTTATAATTAAAATGTACGTGTTCGTTTAAGTGATCTAGTTTTGTCATTAAAATTTAAAAAGAGCAATGTCCATTAAAGGAAATTTAAACTTAAAAAAAAATTCTAGGCAAGATATAATAAAGAAAAAAGTTTCTGGACTGTGAAGATGTCCATCATCTGTATTTTTAAAGCACTCCAGAATCTGAATGGCGTGGAAGAAACATTTGCAATCTACTCATTGTACTAAAGGTCATCAGTTAATACAAGCTGCTAGAGTTTGTTGACTGTAAGAAAAAATTTTCAGATGACAGTACAGAAAAAAGAAATCTTGTTGAAAGCTTCTCCTTAGAAGAAATCGTTAAACTTGCTTGTGTTTACATTTTTCTATTTTCTTACCTCCTGCCCCCCCCCCTTTTATACAGACACCTATAAGTATTAATACTTTTATTACAATGCTTTTTGTTACCTTCCTCCCTTGATAGATATTTTTATTTATATCTGCTCTTCACCCATCCCTTTGTGCAAAACATGAAATATTCTTAGGTGAACTAGCAAATAAATTGAGTGATTCCAATCGATGACACTTCTAGGCTTTAGTTTTGGATTTTACAGTTTACAATTTATTCCAATGTTTTATAATAATAATCTAGCATCAAAACAAGAAGCATTTATAGTGATTTTTAATACTATCAAAGTTCACAACAATTGTTCAACTAGATGAGAAAATTTTCAAACACAGCCTTCCAGAATTACAATGCTGTCATTGAATTTGTTTTGTGAAGATGGTTTTTTTTTAATGTCAGATTCAAAAATGAAAACAGATGTCATCTCAAGGCAGGATAATACATGCATAAGATGAGAATGCTTTTTAAACAAAATTCTCTTCGTGAGCAAATTGGAGCAAAACTGTCTATGATTATTACACATATTTTAAAGAATGGAGTTTTTCAGTTTATAAAAGAGTCAATATATGTTTTAAAGCTTATAATTTGTGGTTATTATGAAATGGTGTACATAAAAGGAGTTTTTTTAATGAAAGTTTAGCATAATGCAGTAACTCCTCAATATATTGCTGGGATTTTTTTTAAAGAAAATGTCTCACAACTTGCCCCTTTCTATCGCACTTTTTTCCTCGAGTCTCTTGACAAACCTGCTATAAGAAAGGACTACTATAATATTTTTACTGGGTGAAATCTGTTACTTTTTTGTAACAAGTCCTGCGGTGTTTTTTGTATTACTGTTTATACAGTTTGGTCAAGTCTAAAATATATTAAAATCTATTCAATACAATGAGCAGGATTATTTTTTTATTTGATTAAAATATTTTATTTTAATTTCTATTTATGACAAGATTGTATCACTTTTGAAAAAGATTTGTGTATTGAAATGAATAGTTCAGCTGATTATATAAATAAATATATAAAAGAAGTAAAACGATTCTTTTTTTTGTAAAATTACTGAGTAAAAAAGTAAAATGATTATTTGTTATTAAAATTAGTAAAAGAGGTAAAATGAGTTAGTAAAAAGAAGTAAAACTATTATTATCAAAATTATTAAACAAATTTAAACGAGTTAGTAAAAGAAATAAAACGTAAATTATTTATTAAAATGAGTAAAATTGTTTAGTAAAAAGTAAAACGATTATTTGTTATTAAAATTAATAAAAGAAATAAAATGATTCCTTTTTAATAAAAGAAGTAAAAATATTTAGTAAAACAATTGTTACCAAAATTAGTAAAAAAATTTAAACGATTTAGTAAATGAAATAAAACGATTCTTTTAGTAAAATTGTGTAGTAAAAATAAATAAAACTATTATTTGTTATTGAAATTAGTAAAAGTCGTCAAACAATTTAGTAAGAGAAATAAAATGATTATTTTTAGTAAAAGAAGTAAAACTATTGTTATCAAAATTAGTAAAAAAAAGTAAAACAATTTAGTAAAAGAAATGAAATGATTTCTTTTTTTTTTTTTTTAAGGAGTAAAACGATTATTTGTTATTAAAATTAGTAAAAGAAATAAAATGATTCATTTTTTTAGTAAAGAAGTAAAATTATTTAGTAAAAAGAAGTAAGACTAATGTTATCAAAATTAGTAAAAAGTAAAACAAATTAGTAAATGAAATGCAACGTGTTTTTTTTAAAGGAGTAAAACGATTATTTGATATTAAAATCGTGAAGTACTATTAACTTATTTGATAAAATATTTAACTACTATTATCTTCAAATAATGGGCTGTAGTGTTATGTTTTTATTTATTTTTGTTTTCTTTGTGTGTGTGTGGACAATTCAAAAGTTTGCTTTACGAATGTATGTCGAAAGAAAAAAAACGAGACTAAGCAATAAAAACGAAATGCTTTAAAAAATACAACCTTATCTGCTTAAAAACACATTCTATAATATACATAATGTGTTTTAAAAACTTACATTTTTCTTTTCTGTCAGTGGGTCGTTTGATACATGCGGCCCCGTTTCCGAGGTAAAATGATAAGGTTGCTCTTGAGTGTTGAATGACAAGAAGATTTCATTCGCGAGTTTTTTTCACCCCGGGGGCCAACGCGGATGATAAGTATCTTATTTTCACAACACAATAACACTCAACCCAGATCCTTTTTAATTACCGCGCTACAAAAAGTATTCTTTTGGCGGAAGAAAAAAAAAAAAAAGGAAGGAAGAAAGAAAACGTCACGAAGTGAATGTAGTATGTAATTGTAATGCCATCCAAATGGACGAAGTACCTGCAGGGGGAAATGAGAAGATACACATTTGCAGAAGAGGGAAGCAATGAAAAGGGGGACCTCGCGGGTCAGTGTGTCTAGGTCGGAAGATTCTTTCACGTGGTTTTGAGGCTCAGACTTGCCGGCGGCTTTTTTTTTTTTTTAATTCTGCTGTCTTGCACAGATTTGTGATGATTGCATAGATTCATTGTAATTGAGCCGCGGGATGTACACACACAAAAATATCTTAACAATATATTTTGTGTATATATATACAAAAATCTATGTACCACAGGTTTCGGGTTCGAGTCCCGGCGGTGACATGGATGTTTGTAGTAGTTCGAATCCACTTTAAACTGTAGGTCCCAGTCAAATATGAATATAGAGTGTTGGACGTAGGGCTGACAACCCTACCCCGTAAAAAGAAGACATCATATGTTTCGAAATCTGCCAGTAGGCAGACGGCCTTGGCTCACCATGGGCCTGTTGCGTCAATGATGATGATGATACAACAAGTAATATATAAAAAAAAAAAAATTTAAAGTCAATTCCTACTTTTTTTTTCACTGTATTGCAGAAAGTATTTTTATAAATAATTTTCATTCATGTTTTTAAGTTTATCTGGCGTCATCTATTGGTAGATATAGGCAACTTAAATCTTAAAAGCTAATATTAACTAATTAAATTTAATGAATGAATTGATATTTGAAAAACTATATTAACATCAAGTGTCATCTACTAGAAGTTAAAAAATGTATTTGAAACGAGCGGATGATTAAAAAGTATTTTATGAACGATTGAAAATTTGGACAAGATATATATAGGGAGAGTGTGAGCTAATAGAAGGAATTGAAAAATCAAAGGAGAACTTTTTTTCCCCCCCTCTTACTAATTTATTGACATGAGCATATGTGCTGGTTTTCTTAACGAAATTATCTTTATCGGATTTTCGAATCAAAAATGATAGCCTCGATAAATCTGTGCACCGGAATGTTGTTCCGTTGATCGTGGAAAAGGGTGCAAACATTCTGCTGATGGAAGAAATCTTCTTTGATTGGAGATTCGAATCCTGGCGGTGGCATGGATGTTTGTGAGTGGTTTGAAATTCACACTTTAAGCTGTAGGTCCCGGTCTGATTAGCCTAAAAGTTTGCGCAAAATGACCGTAGAGCAACAAACCAAACCTTTTGATTGGCGATGATAACCCTTGTCACTATTTTTTTTTTTTTTTTTTTTTTTTCGTGTTTGTGACATCTGTGAGCACCTCATATCCCACTTATGTATCCCAAAACAGCCCATCGACGACGTGATGTGATAAGAACAAGTGCTTTCTGGAAGGACTTTTAGGGGTAACTTCTCCGCATTTGCTTGTCGTATGGGAGAAAAACATGCAAAATTGCCACTAGGTAGCCTGATTATAAGTGCAAGATGTTTTACACACATGGTCATAACCGCCATTGAGTCTTCTCGTTTCATAAAACAGTGGCTATAAGGATTCGAACTGCAATTCTGTGCACGTTGCCACTGGCTACGTGTCGGGCAACACTTGTCGCATGACGAGTCTGATTTTCATCAGAGACCTTCAGAAAAAAGAAATCCGACATCAAAAATTTTAAAACAAATGAAAAAAAGCGTAAGAAGAATAAATACAAATGTAAGAAGAATGCTATATTCTACATTCATGTTCTATTATGCATAACGATTTCATCCGAACAGTCTGAAAACTTTTTTCCCCCTACTACGTAAAACACTAATCCCACAAATGTGCCGATTTGGTGGATGGGGTCAGAAGTACAGGCTTAATGGACGCTCGTCTCTGACGCTGACCCCCTCCCACGGTCGTTATGGAAATGTGTCAAGCATAGAGTAATAATAAAGCTCGCTTCGGGGTTGCCATTTAGGGGCAAACATAATCCCTCACGTGATCATACACCTCAACGTGACTCATACAATTGGTACTGGTTACTTATTGTCACTCTTCCCTTAATTTGTACTGTACTGGTCACTTTGCTTACTTGTGTTATAGAAGGAAAATGAGCTTATATTGCACTCATTTAGAATGAGATTTAGCACGTATTTCAGGTATTTTGCAGATTAACATATACGCTGGTAACTTGGCGATTTTTGACAACAATCTCTACTGTTGGGCATTATGCTGTAGGCGCGAAGAGAGAAAAAAGGTATACTATTATACAACGATTTTAAAAAGAAATGACGGGTTTTGTTGTTGTTGTAGATTTAAATAAATAAGAACTTGATTTTTCTAAATATTCAGCAGTGATATTCTATTCTTAAATATTTCCATTCAAAATGATTTAAAAGCAAAAATATTGATTTATATGAACATTTTGTAATGTTTTATTATATTTCATATAAAATGATCAAAGTTATAAGCCAAATAACATTTCTGATCTATTTATCTTAAATAAGCACGTAGTTCAATAAATGTATGACTTCAAAAGAAGAAAATTCTTTGCAAGCAGGAAAAAAAAGTATTTGTCAGCACTTTTATCATGTTTGCTTTAGCTCATACTAAACACATTAGTTTTCAAAAATTAAAAGAAAAATAGAAGAAATTAAGATTATAATATCAGTTTATTTGAATTTAATGAACTTTTGGTAAAAATATTAATTAAACAGTGCTTCAGGAATTAAATTAAAAATAAAAAGCAAGACACTTATTTTCTGTCTTCAAGGCAACGGGCGTACCGGTTACGGAGTTCCAATGAATAAAAATAAAGAAAATAAAATAATTAAAATTAAGAAAAACATCTTTGCTTGAGAACAATTAAGCAAGAGATCGAGTCTGCCTTGAAAATACTCAAAAAAAAAAGGAAATAGTTTCAATGCGCGATCAGATGCAATGTGAGCGTATGTGGTCATGTGGTCTTAGCAAGAATATCAGAAATGTTCCATGTTCAAAACGATGGTGTTTATCAACTCGGTTGGAAATAAAGCTCACTGCAGTGTAAAATCGATCCCTAGACCTTGAAAAAGGTTTTCTTTTCCATGTATTTCCATCACCGAGGGCTATGTAGCTCTCTACCAGATAGAAAGGTGAGAGAACATCAATAGGCCCCCATGTAATGCCACGAACAGCCCACCGAGAGGTGCTGAAGGGAGGACAGTGCCTTCATGCAGAACATTTAGGGCAACTACCCCGCATTTGCATGTCACTCACAAAACTTCCACCAAGCAGTCATAGCAGCAACTTCCACTATTGATGCAATGTGCTTTTACAGATTGTCAAATTGCCATCGAGTCTCCTCGTTTCTGAAAGCAAAGTCCGCAACAATGCCACCAGCTCGTATCATAAAGAAGAAAACTCCCATCTGGAAGGCCTGACTATCGATACGAGGTGCTTTAAATATATTGTCACAATAATTAAACAGTCACCTCATTTCTGAAAGCAGGGACTACAACCATGCGCAGTTGATTGGATACCAGCTTTCAGAAGTTACTACAAGAAGTGATCTGAGGTTGTATCATCCCTTGCCGTTAGCTGAAAATAGTGGTTATCTGTGGCCTTTTGGCTCTATTCTTACTCAGTTGCAATTTCTAGTTTATTCTGTTCTTAGAAATGCATTTTTACAATCTATGAATTACAGAAAGGCTCACTTTCAATCATCTTGCTACATAGAATTGACTCTGATCACTTTCACTCTCCCAGTAGCACCTCAGCGTCATTCTCCAGATGACGCCAATGTTCAAAACTCATATCTAAAACACGCCTATCTCGAAGTTTTACGCAGTTTCTACTTGCAAATGTAGACGCGTCAATGGCCATGTGTCCAATGATGTTTGACACCAACAGTTTCACTAATTTGGGTATCATATGATGTTTTTAAGAAAACTGCACAATTTTTATGAAAATGTATTTTGTTTTGACCGTGCCAATTTTTTTTTTTTTTGTTTTTTTTCCTTACTTTTGAAAACCAGTTTATAATCACTGTTTTAAAAAATAAAAACATGACAAATAAAGTAGGTTTAAACTAAACTTTCCTTTGCTATTGTGAATATAATTGCCGTAAAAAAAAAAAAAAAAATCTGAAAATTAAGAATTTTTCTGCCCGTGAATCATAATAATTAGATGCAGTTTATTATCTATGTAGGTTTTTTTTTTTTCTTTATAGAGTAAATTATGCTTTTGGAGACTAAATTGAGTATGCAAAAAAAGTTGAAGAAAAATTTAGGATGGGATAACTCGCTTTCATGAAGTAAATTGGGAATAATTTATTTACGAGATATTCTTAATGAATGAGATTTAGCTGGTATCTATATGTATAGCATACATAAATACAGTTTCGTTGGTCTTCTTTTGTATAGCAATTCTCGACTTGAATGGCAATTTTCATGAAAACAATGAAGTCAGCAATGAAGCCAGTAAAGTTAGCAATTTGAAGAAAATACAAACTTTATGTTTCTGTCTGACGTTATTTTAATAGTGTCTAGAAAAACTTTTGAAAACTTTAAGTTATAGAAAAGGAAGGGTTCATTAGGAGCTCTTAGGTGACAATGTGATAATAATCATTCAAGTTTAATGTGAACGGTTAACATCCATAAAAATTATTAATTGTAGGAAAACTGCCTTCATCAATAAACAGAAATTAAAGTGATCCTTTGGCATGATAATACCAAATACCATATTGAAAAAGCGAGTAAGAGTTTCCCAAAAGAATTTAGCTAGGAAATATCTAGATCAACTTTCAGCTTTATTCTCCTGATTTTGATCCAACAGCTCACCGGCTTTTTAAAAGCTTACGGAATCGGTTTGAAGGCTCAGGAGAAGTTGAAAAAGCTATATTCTTTTCTTTTCAAAACAAAATAAAATGAATTTAATAAAAAAAAAAAAAGCCATTGAAAAATCAATGTTAAAAAAAAAGAAAATTGTGACTATGATGATAATTAAATATATTTATTTTAGGTTAAGTATTCAGTTTTATTTGTATCGGAAAAGCGGACAGAACTTTCATTTCGACCTATATTAAAAAGAATATAATTTTAAAAATATTTTTCTTATATTCTACATTAATTTGAAAAACAAAGAAAACAAACCACATTTCTTACAACTCAGTGATTTTATTAATTTAACAGAGAATACATATACACAAAACACAGAAATTAAAATAAATTATGTGAAAACAATTACAATTTCTATTCAAAGTAGGACACATTTTTTGTACAAAATATTGAATAGGAATGATTTTCTTATCACGGTGGCAGGACACAATTTTTTGGGGTTATTTTATTTTTTAAATTCTAAAATTAACTTTAATCAAATACAAATTTATAATAATAAAAATTTCAAAAGCAATGACTTATAAAAAACATTTAAAAAATTGATCTTAAATAAAATTTGCATTTAGGTATGCATGCAAAAATAATAAAATGATTATGAAAACAATTGTCCCAACATAAATCAGTGCCCGACCAGCGAGCGCTTCATGTGACATGAAATGCTGTCAGTGATGAAATAAAATACCCTTAAAACACTGCTAAATCCAAACATAATAAATACTTCCCTTCAATATCTTTCTCAATCTATGTCATATGACACTTTTTAAAAGGCATTTGAAATATATTCTTGCCTTTTTTAAAATATATAACATGTCATACATTTAAAATAGATTCTTTATCCATCCATTATGGATAGTATTAAAACATTGCAAATCTAACATAAAATATACTAAAGATTCTCTAGACAAACTGATGATTTGATCCAGGAGAAACTTACCACTCTGGGAAAAAAACTTCTCTTTTGAGATGAGATGTTTCCGTTTCTTCATAAATATCTGTACAATCTACCAACTACGTAAGCTTTCGATCAATGTCATTTTTGGCAATCATAAAATTTCGTATAAATATCCCATTTCATAAACACTGGATAGAATCTAAATACTTACATGTTTTTAAACAAACATACCTTTTAATAATATAAAAAAAACATTATAATTTTCTGCATCAAAATAACAGAAAAGGACATCACAAGAAAGATACTCTAGGAGGATTTAAAAAAATAATAATAATAAATAAGTTACACATTTGGGTGCAGAAAAAAATCATTGAAATTTCAACATGGTTCATTATTCATATAAAATACCACAATTTGTTCTTGACTTACGACAGGTTTTCTTCCAATGTCTTTAGTGTTAATTGAATCTGATGAAAGTTTTCTTTTAATTCTTGATTTGTTTTCTGTTTCAATGTTTTTGTAAATTTAGCTTCTATGTTAGGTCATTTTGTAGAAAACGCCTAACGATTTTTGTTGAAAATTTGTAATTTTTTTTTTAAATTTAACTTTCTTAAATTACATTTATATAACATGTTTTATTTTTGTAACATTATTTTCCATTGGCATCATATCTTTGAACTTATTTAGTATAATTTCTGATTAGGAAAGTGGCAATATATATGCTACAAAGTTTGTTTTACATGTTTTAAAATGTATGTTAAATATTTAAACTTGTTTTTACATGAATCCAGTTTTTTGCAAAAACTATCCTACAATTCAACCTCGAATTAAAAATTGTGGGTACTTTAAGAACCCATTTTGGGGATTCTGCATTTTAGGGTTCTGATTTCACTAAGTCTCCTTTTCGCGCCAAATGGTGTCAACAAAGAGTAATGAAAAAAAAAATATGGCCACTATCATTTTGTTATTTTTTTAATCTTTTTTTTTTTTTTTTCCAATTCTTCTCTTGTTTTTTACTTTTTAGAATAGTATGAAAATATGGTAATTTCTGTATCAATAACCGCTAATTTTTTTTAACCCAACGAAGGATTTTAAATGACTGCATTTGACCAATATCTTTCATTTGTCTGTCGTAAGTCAAGGTATACCATTGTAGTTCATAATCTTTTGGACATAACACCCCGCAACATTTAAAAGTATATTCACCCAAACAGACCATCGTTTCATACGAACTGAAGTTTCCGCACAGTTTCATACAGCAAAAGCCACTGAACGAGAAGGAAGACGCTTTCATACCAAATGCCACACCTCGCAGACAAACATCGCTCCAAAAACAGACATTGCTGCATTTTGTTTTTAGTTCAACTATAGGATTGATTTGTAGTTTGCTGTCGATACATGGAACACATATAGAATAAAATTCATAACTAATGTTTGTAACACTATGTTCTCTGGATACACAAGCTGTCCATGAAAACATCGCCATTTTAAAATGGAGCATGTGTTTCACAATAAATATTGTTTGAATGAAAAAAATTTACGTGGACAGAGGTGAAGGTTATTGAGAAAGCTTCTGGTCTCTTAATTTGCAATAAAAAAAGAAAACAATGAATAAACAATTTCTCTAATATTTACAAGTATACTTTTTTTTTTGTTTATAAAACTGACTGAATCCTATTCTGTACTTTAATTTTCACCAAAATCTAAACATCTTTTTTAAAAAAAAAAACTACTGGCATATTTTAGAAAATAAAATTGAAATGTAATGAAGTGTGTCAATTGAAAAGTAGAGACGGCCGCTTAGGATCTGCAAAATCCAGTCTGTGAATCTTTGATCTACGACTTGATTTTTTTTTTTTTTTTTTTTTTTTTTTTTTTTTTTTTTTTTTTTTTTTATAAATTCGAAATATTAAAAGATGCGTAAAAGGTTTTTTTTTCTTGTTAGATTTGCAGTTTTTATATGAGGAAATTTTTAATGGATGCAAGACTTTATTTGTCGCATGATGTAATACGATGGGAAATTTTCTCTTGAATTTTTTTAATTATGATAATCCGAATATCATTGTTATTTTTCTCAGCAAAAATTGTAAAAATAGGAAAGGCATTACAGAATTTACTGAAGGCAAGTCGTATTTCTTAGTTTTCAATTAAGTGGAAAGTGATAAATATAATTTTTTTCCTTTGCTATTACTCTTTTATTGAACACGGAGGATCTTTTCTCTTTCCAAGAAAGTATCTTTCATATGAAATAGATTTGCAAAAATAAAGAAAATGGAATTTTTGTGTCACTAATTCCTCTAGTATGCGACATTAAGTGCAATCAACACTCTCTCTCTTCATTCTAGCTCAGTAGAAAATACAGTTTAATGAAAGGTGAGAAATGTTCCTAGCGATAAGGATGACTTTTCTTCTTGTCCCCTCCAATGCCCATGCCTTTGTCCAAAACTACCCCAAACACAACCCTTGCGTTCATGTTGAGTCTAGGTTTCGGCAAGAATGGCAGGAAGAAACTCTTGATGACACTTACAGGTTCGGCAGACACGTGTGTGCCGCTGTTCGCTGGTGAACTGATGGCCAGAGAAATTCCCTCTGGAGGTTTTGTGGTGGTACGGACTGCCATGGAAACCAACGTTTCCCCATCTTTTTTTTGACTCCTCCGTTCGTAAGGGATCGATGTGGTGCAACTGCTGTTGAATTGGCTTAAGCCCAATTCCGGATGGAGGTGGGGCCATCATACCAGGTGGGTGGTTTGCCGATCCTTGCATTCCGTGCGGATTCAGATCTGGCATGTGATGGTGGAAGATGTGTTGATCCTGCTTCATACCCATGTGAGGCATGTGTTGATTTCTGCCATTGAAATGTCCTTGGGGAGGTCCTCGTTTGTTGTTAAAGGACCCACCAAAGTTGGCAGGAGGATTCTGCTGCTGCTTCTGGGCGGAAGAAGCACTGGCCTGGAAGTCGTGCATCATGGTGTCGAAGGGCTCAAATCCTGTCATTTCTATTTGGGCATTATGGAATCCATTGCCAGGGTTGTTGTGGCCATTTCCCATAATCATTGGCTTCAGTCCAATTCTGCGATTCGAGCCATCACCGCTGTGAGCGCCCATCCGATTGGTCAAGTTCCCTGCAGAACGTGCCATTGGAGGGTGGACCACCTGAAAGTTTTTGGAAGACGCGGCTGATATCACTTCTGGTTCTGGTCTTCGCTGTGCAGAAACTTGCCACGAAGAGTCATCCCTCGAGTGGTGCTTCGCGGATGGGGAATTGGGTTGAGTGGGTGGAGAGTTATCAACCCTGGAGATAGACTCAGGATTGTCTGGTAGGGGTGCCACCACGACGAATCGAGGACCACTACCTCCATTGGCAGCACCGGATGCTGAGATGAGTTTAGAAATGATGGCATTGACATCTGTCTCTTCTTGTGGTGAGAGGGTAGGTGGCACTGTGGTTGTCGAAGTCGTGGTGGTTTTCTGGGTCGACGTGGTGGTCTTGGCGGAAGACTGAGGTTGCGGAGGAGGCCTCAGGTTTTCATCGTTCTCCCTGAAGATGTCTCTTCTGTTATCAAAATTCTGTATTGAAAAGAAAAAAATTATTAGGTTCGTAGTAAGAAAACTACGGAAGACATAATTTAATGGGTCTTTTTAAGATAAATTATGCTTATTTGAAAACGACTGACTAAGAAAAAAAAAAAGTTGCTTTTTTAAAAAAATTTTGAGTGCCTGATTTCGTAACAGATTCAGTAAATTAAATGCGCCTGTCTCAAAACAAAACATTTATTATTATTATTATTTTACGAATATTAGCTTTTGGAAAGAATACACTCAGCAGTTTTGAAACAGGATTCGCTCATTACGTGTTGTGTCGCATGAAACGAAGCAATCCAAATACTTTCTATGTTAATATCGAAACTTCCTTAGTTAATTTCTTAAAATATTGCTTAATAAATAAATAAATATTTTCATTACCTGATCTTAAATAATTTTAATATTTCTTACTTTGATAAACAAGCAAATAAATGTTTACTTTAAAATTAGTGGAAAGAGAATCATTTAACAAACACTGCAACAAAAAAAAAAAAAAGTTATCGAATGAGACCTTGTTAAAAAATAGTACGTCATTTTCATCATTATTTCCGTTATTTTTAACGATCTTTAATGGCATTTTTATTTGAATTAATTCATTTCTTGTGCTGCATAAACAACAAGGAGAGGGGAAGGAGGTCGGGATTCCTGACCAATTTTTTTGTGTATTACGATCTTTACTAATGGATTTCGAAAAATTTGTAAAATAAACTTATAGAATTTATTGAATTCATATAAAAACAGTTTTCATATAAAAGAAAAATTTTTACAATATTAAAAGTAGTATTTGCACTCGTTTAAAAGACATCCTTGTAATCTTAATTAGCGCACAGAAATATATGTCCTATAAAAATAACAAAATTAAATTAGCAGGTAGCAAAGTATTATAAAATAGCTTGGAAAAGCAAAAGAAAATGGTACATTTTTATCACAAAAATGCTATATTTATAATACATTAAATCTTTTATATTGTACGTTTCATCTTTAATTTATTAAATCTTTGTTTTCTTCTATAAGATCTTCTTTTATTGCTGATCCAAGATAGCTTTCTGTAAGCCTCAGTGCTGAGAAATATTTCTCCACACTTACTTGATTTGCTGCCAAAGCAGTCACTGTCTTTACTATTGGTTGTATTATTGAAGGATACTATTAAATTGCCTCCTAAACATTTATCTCATTAGAACTAAAAAAAGTTTATAAAATTTAAATGTTTAGTAGACATTGATTACAAGGATACTAAAAAAAAAAAAATTAAAATAATCTATGCCCTAATCTATGATCTGTGGGGGCACCAACATGATCTTGTGGTTGGGCTTTTCCATGAAAAATTTCAAAAATGCCTCACCAGCACGATCTTACGTTATCGGGTTTAAAGGGTTATTTTGAACATCTATTTCTAGAATTTTGGAAACATAAAAAAGAGTCGGGTTTTTAAACCGATTCTTGAGTCCTGACTCCGACTCTTCACTTCTGATAAATAGTTGAACAAGTTCATTAGGTCGTGTTACATGGAAATTGTCTTTTAAGAGCATTGAGCAACGCCATGTTACAGGAACTCTGTTTGGAATTACAATATTTATTAAAATGATTAGGGTGAATAACGGGTGTAAATCAGATTCACACAATTTGCAGGCATTTTGTTGATAAAAGAGGAATCCGTCGCCCAGTTGGGCGAGGGCGGTCCAACAACGCCAGCGCAGAACACTCTTTCTATTGGGCAGACTCAAAGAGTTCAGCGGCGAGGAGTATCTCACGTTCTTTTGTGCGCTATTGCCGCGAATGAGACTTATGAACAGAAAAGCGGAGCTTTGACATTGAAGATGAATACGCTGTTCATTAACAATGCAAAGGTACTTCTGTGTAAGGAAAAATGTAACACCTACTTTTTTTTTAACTTCCTGCATTAGAATAATTGGCTAACTGAATAGAAAGGCATGTAACAGGATCTTAATGACTGATTCAAAACATTGTAAGTCTGAAATTGGAATATTTATACACGGGACTCATGAGTCGAAATATAGCGTGAGAAGGTATGTCTTTTGAGTACTTCATTGAGTCAGAAATGAATGTTCGGCTGATGCACCGTCTCACGTGTGTAACTTTTATGTATGATACCATTACGCGAGACATTTATATGAAATCTTTTTAATTCCATTTAATTTCACATTTGCATTCGAGCATATACGGTTTGAAACCAATCAACAAATATATATAAATTATATATATAAATGCGTCGGTAGATGTATCTTTGATTTGACTTGGATCCAATTATCTAGCTAGCAGAAATAAATTGTTTGATAATTTTTTGAGGGTGCATTCTCTGACACTATTCTCAGGATGTTGTAATTCATTTATTATAAGTTTTTTTTATTTTAATATTTATTATAATTCATTTATAATAATTCATTATAAGTATTTACTTTTGATTTTACTAATTTCTTTTCGTGTTTTACTGATTTCCTGAGCGACATGTGTCACACCCTGTTATTGTATGTTTTATATTAATATATGTGTTCTTTTTTTTATGCCAATGCAGTTGTTGCCATTCACACTCTTTGAAAATTGTGTATACCTAATGATTTTCAATTTCGTTTGCTACAGTTTATACGCAATTGGGATCTTGAACATTTTCATTATTTATTTTAGTTTATTTATTGTTTGGAAGAATTTGAATGTGAGATGCTTCCAAATTTTTTATTGTAAAATTTATAATGGTTATGTTATACAATTGTTTGACAAATATGTTGTGCAAAATGATAGCGTTGCTAATTTAATCCTTGTAATTTCTCCTTTGGTTTTTGTGATATATATTGTCTCTCTCTCTCTCTATATATATATATGTGTGTGTGTGTGTGTATATGTATAATATATATATATATGTGTAATGTATAATCGATTGGAGTCGGGAAAGAAGGAGGATTAGAGAACACGTGTAGTTTATATCCACACTTTACTGTGGTCTTATCACACCTTCAGTTGAACTCTAATCTAATGTAAAGGCAGCAAATATTTGTAAAATATAAATACATAGCCCAGTCCCATTAATGTGACCACCACCTACTTTCGACGTCCACGTGAAATAACCCATCACAAAAGGCAGGTGGCAGCCCATTGCAGAGGAGTGTATAGAAAGAATTCCACACTCCACTTAAAGTCAGAATATACAAGAGTGTATATTCTGGCTTTTGACAGGTGGTCACATTAACGTGACTAGATTGTGTATAAAAAATATAAAATTCAAAAAATATGTTAATTTATTCGCTACTTTTCTCTTAAGTAACGCAGACAGGCTACCAGAATTCTGAAAGTTTGTTGAGGATATTTTGGCACATTTGATTTAATGCTAGCTGGCGCATTTATAAGAAGTAAAAACATTTTTCACAATAAATCCAAATTTATAAATAATGTTAAATTAAAACCGTCAATAGTTAATTTCAAATAATTTAATTATTCACTGATTTTTGGCCAACAATTCTCGAAATCCATTACCTGCAACAGGTGGGAGTCGGATTTGCTCTGCCTGCTTCCCGAACTCATGACCACATCCGCACTGACGGCCCACGCAGCGACACCTGGCGAGAAAAAAAAACAAAACAAATTGGAAAAAGCACTCATCAATTTCAAAAATTGTAGCATCGAGGTCCACTTTTTCATCAACACTGTTCAATTGATTTTTGAATTCATTACTTTTTTAAAAATTCACAAAAACAGATAATTAAACTTATTCTCGCGCTGTCTTTTGCACAGAAGTAGAAGGAACAAAGATTGTTATATTTGAACATAATCAAAATATATCGCTCAAAATAAATTAAACAAACACATCGATACACCCTATAATAGGCTGATATTCTGTACTTTTTAAGAAAGAGTCAAAAGGGTAAAAACCAAGTGACAGACATGCAGGAACCAATATATAGTTCCATGCGATAATCCAAAAGTATTTTTCTCTATCTTAAATTGATACAAAAAAATCTATTATTTGTGTCTACAAATCTACTAAATTTGTATGTGTCTACAAATACGATATATCACAAAAAAATGTTTTCAAGGCAAATGGGATCCATCTTCTCATCAGTTTTCCGAGCACTTTTTATATATATATATTTTTTTTTCCCTTGAAGAAAATCTAATGTCATCCTCTTGAAGTCAGCCCAAGTGCTGCAAAAGGGTTTTGATGACTTTAAAATGATGGTAATCTGTTGGAAGAAGGTAGGTAGAATAGGATGGATGACGCATAATTTCTTAGACTTAGAGAGTTTTTGCAATGTGGCAATGTGAGGTTTGACATTTTCATACTACAGAATTCCTTATTTTGGCACTGCCATACTGCAGGATTCCTTGTTTTGGCATTGTCACACTGCAGAATTCCTTATTTTGGCATTGCCTTACTGAAGAAGTATTTGTCTTAACAATGCCATACTGCAAGAGCCACGCCATTTTTTTTTTTTTTTTTGTAAAAATGCTTTTCCGCACCTTAGCTGCTGAAAGTTAATTTAGCTGTTATTATTTGACTGTCACCTAATAGCTCGTAATGAATCGTTCCTTTCCTTCATTCAAAAATCTTCTTTTGGACGCAGATATGAACATTATAAAGAAAGATGCACATATATATTATACATAGAAAGAAGTTCATAACTGCCATAGATGCTTAAAAGTTAAATTGGTATTATCACATATTATAGTCATAAGAAAACGAACAGAATTTTCAACGATATTATTATTCATCAATGTTAGCGAAATATTCTTAAATGAGAGATGAGATTTGGTTTGTCGCTCTACGGTCATTTTTGTGCACACTTTAGGCTAAACGGACCGGAACCTACAGTTTAAAAAAGGGGATTATGTGGTACCAAAGGCCAGAGTGCTAACCAATTAACCATCAGGCCTCGAGAGATGAGGATCTTTAAGAGCGTAATTTTTTTTTTGATTCTGAACGTTTCATTCAATAATTCGGATTTTTGTAGAGCAAAATCACTCATCTCGTACTGTTTGCTTTAAGCAGTCCTGAACTGTTTATTCTGTAAATCGTCCTCCAAAATGTTTCCGTCGAAATAGGAACTGTAATTCTGCCTGAAATGTTTCAATTCTTTTTAATTTCATCATTTCAATCAGAATGTATTCAATTTGTTCTACTGAATAAAAAGGTGACATTTCGAACTATTTTGTTGTCTTATTGAATTAGGTTCGTCAAATCTTTTATTCAATTAGTAATTTTGAAATATATTTGATATTTATATCATTACAACCGAACAGGCTTGAAAACAACTTTTTTGTGCTATGTGTACAGATATTTTGGTAACTAAAAGAAGTTTAGTTTGCAAAATAAGAACAAAATGCTCCTTGCTCGGTAAAAGGTAGAGAAAAAAAGGTTTTTTTTTTTTTATTATTTTATTTTATTATTATTTTCTTTATATATAAAGGACGCCGTGGATTAAAATATAATTAAGCTTTCGACTGATTTTCCTTTATAATCTGATTTCAAAAAACGAAAGAAATGTTCTTCATTTCTGGGTAGCAGCGAAAGACGAAATGTTCATTGCTATGCACGAGCACAGAGTTTTATAGAAAAAGCGTCTTATGAGTGAATTCAGAATAAATAACGAAGTAAGTTTCATGCCGCTCCTGACTTGAGATTATACACCTGTCTTTATTTGAACCTGATTTAAAAAAAAAATAAGTAAAACTCATTTCAGCAAAATAACTTCATGGATCTCATTGAAATTCTTGAAGATCGCACTTGAAAACTTCCCGATCAAATCGAATAATCCGACATAAGAATATATAATTTCGAAGAATTCGAATTTTTAAACACAAGATTCTTTTTTTTATTGGCGCAACAGCCGCATGGTGGGCAAGACCATCTGGTTACTAGCAGATTTCGAGACAGGAGATGTTTTCTTTATCATAGGGTACGGTTGTCAGCCCTACTCCTGACACTCTACTGACATATTAGACTGTGACCTACTGTTTAAAGTGGATTCCGAACCACTGCAAGCATCCATGTCACCGCCTGGACTCGAATCCGGAAACTGTGACAATGAACGCTAGTCACTAGGCCATCAGACCCTAACACAAGTTTATGCGGTTATTACAACATTATTACAATGCTATGTGTTCTGATATTAAGCAGTTATTATTAAAAATGTAAAATCCAAAATAAAAGCTTATAAGTGTCATCTACTGGAGTGATTTACTAGCTCAAATTAATTTTTCATTTACTAGCTCAAATTAAGTGAACTTTCTAGGTACATTCTTATTTAGCCAAAACAAACTTCCTCTGTGTTGTTGAGTGGGTGGGAGTGGGTTATGAAAAAAAGGGCGGGGTACTCATAAATTAAAGATTTTATTAAGGATTACGGGAAGGAAAAAGTCTGCATCCACTGATCTAATGGGAGGCGGAATTTTTATTTATTTTTATTTTTTATTTATTTATTTTTTTTATTATTTATTTATTTATTTTATTTTATTATTATTATTATTTATTTTTTTTTTTTTTTTTTTTTTTTTTTTTTTTGCGCTCCAAAGCCCATGGCTACGGCTGAAGAGTGCAATTATTCGCTCTGTTTGTGCCCGATTTGGTGATAAAATGTGTCCAACAAAAGGGCAAACTGTCCAAAGGGTCCAAAGCCTTCAACGGAAGGGTAAACTGTACTGATAAAGTAATAAGTAGCCAGTGCTCAAAGCAAATATTTTCAATAACAAGTAATATAAAAATAAAAAAATTTAAGTCAATTTCTACTTTTTTTTTTCTCTGTGTTGCAGAAAGTCCTTTTTATAAATAATTTTCATTCATTTTTTAAGTTTATCTGGCCGCCATCTATTGGTAGATACATGCAACCTAAATCTAAAAAAAACTAAAATTGATTAATTACTGAATGAATATTTAAAAAAAAAAAATGTATTAACATCCAGTGTCATCCACTACAAGTTCAAAAAAATGCATCTGAGCTCGAGTGGATGAATAAAAGTATTTTATGAACGATTGAAAATTTGAACAAGATATATATAGGGAGAGAGTGAGCTAATAGAAGGAATTGAAAAAAAACAGTGACTGCTCACCGATGACTGCCGCGAGGGCGGGCAGGATGAGCCCTATGGAGATGAGGCACTTCATCTTGGTCCGGGATCGTCTGCTGCGGGGTCCTCCGGGGGAGGGAGAGGGTGGCTGCGGCGCCCGTAGCTGCGCCTGCAAAGGAAAAAGACGCAATTGGTCAGATAAGAACTCAGTGAAAACTCTTAAAAGCGATCCGACACTTTGCCTTTCTGCAGCAAGAACGTGGCCGCTTTGACAGGCTTGTCGGCAATTAAATGAGAAAAAGTTAGCACCATGCTAATTTGCATTATACACAGTACATCAATCCTATATAAATATATACATTATTTACAGCAGTACATTAATCATAAATCCAGAAAAGACATATTTGATGATGGAATAATTTTTTGTGGTTTAACTAACTTGGCAGATTGCAAAACTGCATTCCACTATTGGACCAAACTCGATAATATAGAAGGGAATGGCAACATCCTCTCGTTTTTTTATTTTTTTCGAAAGAACTCGTGTTCCATTTATGTAGAACACGAACAGCTCATCGACAAACTATGAGGGAGAAATCATGGATCATGGAGATTATGCAGAATTATATTTTATTATAGTTAGAATGATAATTATCATAAAAACTGTCTATCCAATGTCTTGTTAAAGCCCTTTCTCCTAGCATGTGATTTGAATAGCGTTTATTCTGAATTATAATGGCCTGGTTTTGAAAAATTTTAAGTAACGCTTTATGAAGTTTTTAAATTTTAAAAATGTGCTTTGGTAAAGTCAAATAATTGTTCAGGAGATAATTGCGTGTTTCATACAAGTTCAGTTAAATATCCTTTTTCGAATCCATGTCTGTGAAAGTAAAGAATATTTAGTTTAACTTTTGCAAGAACAATTTTTGAGAGTCTGTATCGAGGTTCGGTGTGATTTTCGAATTTTCTGTTTTTCTGGTATTGAATTTAGTCTCTTCAAAAAGTTTTTGAAATATACATGATATAATAACTATGTTTTAGATGTAATAACTCCCCCTTTATATATTTTCTAGCACATTATTGGCATCCTATAATGTAGAGGAAACACTATCATGTACATTAGAATACGTAATAAAAATAAACATGAAATTATTTTATGAAAACATCCAGCTTTTTATTTAAACATTTAATGAATTAATGAATGAAATATGAAAATATCTAGAAGAATACATCCACTTTGGTGTTCCTTTTATCAGGTTGTAATAAAGTTCTTTTTTTCCGAATCAAATAAATCTGAAAATTTAGATGCAAATATATTTATTTCACTATCAACATAGCCACCTCTTTTTTTTTTTCAGATGACATTTTCCCATCAGCCTTTCGATGCCTTTTGTATAAAGTCTATTTAATTTTGCATTGAAAAAGATTGCCCAGCTTCAATATATAAGTCAAGTCCAAGTCTTATAAATTTAGTAACAAATTAACTAACAAGTTCATTAACCAAATTAGGCCAAGTCTGAATCTGTCAGCTTCTTTAAATGATAATTTATTGGAATCAGATCGGTAGATTAGAGTCAAATGCGTGTCCCCTGTGAAATGGTGATTCGAGTGATTCAAGTGATACGTCAAACTTCAATACGGAAAATGGCCAGGCTTGACTCCAATTTAAAAGGCTTAACGAAATGAACACATTTATTGATAAAATATTTATAATAAATCTAAAAGAGAAATAATGGAATGCGCATAGTGACAGAAATGCAATTTTTCTTTACAAGAAGACTTTCGGCAATAACAACAATTAAAACCAAATACAGTAAGTGCAATAAAGTAAGAACCAGATCTTCGAATTGCATTAACTTAGAATTTAAAGTAATTTAATTATTGATATCACTAAATCAATGCAATCACATTGTTCACATTCAATTCTGATTAAAAGTATATGTTTGTTATTTAATTTAAATGCGTTTAAAATAAATAAACAATTATATTTTGAGTACACACACAATATATGTTTCAAAAATATAAACCTATTCGTGTATAAACCAAGGGGTGCTTTTCTTCTCTTCAAAAAATGTAACAAAAATTCCAAACTCATATAGAGGCCAAAATATATATATATATATATCTTTACCGTTCAAATATATTGCCACGCAGGTAAAACAGGTGGAATATTTTTTCAATCAAATCGCTTTTAAATAAAACGGTCAGACGCCAACGACGTCAGTTTTAACTCTGGTAACTATCTGAAGTCAGCGCATTGTTACTATTCAATGGCTGTTTTGTTTTACGATCTTCGGTATCTGTGTTAGTCTTGTTTTCTGTGCCATTTTATTTTTTTGTCGTGAAAGATGAACAGAAAAGGAAATAAATTCTATACCGCAAGGTTTCACACTACAGATGTCTGCAAGTATCAAGCTTCAGGCCTCCATGGCGATATGTTTGAAAGGTAAAGGAATTTTTCTCACACTACATATAATCGCATTTGGGGATCAGAGTTTTTTTATTGCCAATGATGCAGCACAACAAACCAGAAGCATAAACAATTTCGAATTCAACTCATTTTCTTAAAAACGAATAACTCATCTCATTTAAAAAATTATTATTATTATTATTTTTCATAAACTTAAAGAACATAAGATAAAGTAGTTAAACAGTGCTACATGTAGCGATATTTGGAGATTAATAGCTTGTGCTCGACAAATGGAAAAGTGACTACATTTTTTAAGAGATTAGATCCATCCATAAAGAGCCCGATCTGCTGAGTGACTGGCGCACTGGCGATTCGCTCAGAAGTTTCGGGTTAGAGTCCCGGCTATGTCGTGGATGTTTGCAGTTGTTCGAATCCACTTTTTAAACAGTAAGTTATGGTCTAATATGATTTGGTGCGTTGGGAATAGGGCTAACGAGCCTATCCCGGAAAAAAGAAAAGCATCTTATGTATCAAAATCTGCCAGCCAGTAGATGACCTTGGCCCAACATAGGGTTTTACGACATTGAAGATTTTTCTATAAACCAATCACCATCATTTAGTTTTGGAAGAAGTTCAAAAATTCCGACTTATGTGTGGTATATACTATAATATATACTTTTTATATAATATATACGAATATTGTTTTAGACTCTGCTTTTTTAATGTTATTGAGATCAAAAACTGGAGGTCCACGGCCAAGAGAACAGCCTGGCTGGATCTTTTAAAAAAGGCCAAGGCCCGCAACGGGCTGTCGAGCCAGTCCTGATGATGTATACGAATATACCTATAATGATATATACGGTATATATTATTTTATGTGGGGTACAGCTTGTACAGTACATAAAAATTAATTCTTTTCATTTCTCTTTTGGTAGGAGATCCAAAAGTTTGAAGATCGCTGATAAAAGGTATGCCAAAGAGTAACATAAACAATAATTTCGGGCCGAAAATGAGCCCAGTGTATTATAAGCAAGAAATAAAGGCATCTCATAAAATGACATGTTGAAGTTAAAACAACAAAAGCTATATTTGGTATATATTTGAAGCTATATATTTTTTCAATATTATCCCAATAATTCTGTCAGAACTAAATCGAAGGCGACGAAGCGTTAACATTCTGTACAAAATACCCAGATAACGGAGGTGAAAAGAAGGAAGAATTATTGCCAGAAGAGAGAAAAATGATGTTAGCATGTGAACCGTGAAATGCATCACTGATGGCAGCGAAAAGTAGAGTGAAATGAATTTTCGCAAATGTTGGTCATCACTTAAAATGCTTCTTCAATGGTCATCCGTTTTCAAAATGAAAAAGAAAAAAGAAAATCGGGCACAAAGAACTGGTTCAAGCGAATCCTGCTCTCCTTTTCTAACGGAAGAAGGAATGGCCCAAAAATATGCCGACTCAAAATCATCAGTCAATTAACACCTACCAGAAAAAGAGGGAGTTTGAGAAATCGCGTACGCAATTATCTTTCAAAAGTATTTTTGCACTCAAATTGTTCTATATTTGAAAACTGAAGATTTGGGTGGGGTTTCCCCTAATTCTTTTATATTCAGAACTGTCAAAATGATCTCTGCATACTTTGTTATCATTGGGCGATAAATGAAAATGTTTAATAAAAAACTGTAATTCTATGGTTTAAAGTTTTAAGCCAAGTGGAAGGACAGGAAGCATTTAAGCAAAATTGCATTTGCAAACTGTTCGTTTAAAAGCCGATGTTTTTTCGCTAATAATTTCACTCACGCACAAAAAAATTTAGATAATTAATAAACTTGAATCTATGTTTTAATCTTTATAATTTCATGATTTAAATAAAGTTATGTCTTAATTTTATTGAGATTTCAGCTTGTAGAAAAACAGCTCAGTATTATACATATATGTATTCTTCTTTCATTAGCGCAACAGCCCCATGGTAGACCAAGGCTGTTTGCCTACTGGCAGATTTCAAGACAGGGCATGTTTTCTTCTTGCGGTGTAGGGCTGTCAGCCTACAGTCCTATTAGAACGCGATCTACAGGTTTTTTAACTGGATTCCGAATCACTATAAACATTCATAGTGCCGCCGGGACTCGAACCCAAACCCTGTGGCACCGAGCGCTAAATCTTGTTATAATCTTGTTCAATTTTTCAGCATGTTTTTATTAAATAACATTTTTAATCCTTGTAAATAATTATTTTTCTGCTCCTTTCTTAGTTAGTGACTGCCTACATTTAATATATACAACTACTCGTAGCTGTAGATTATCAAAGAGACTTAAACTCAAGGTCCTGAGGTAAATCCAGAGTTTGCTTTGAATATAATTCAATATATTTCAAAGTCAGTGACGGTTCGTAGGCATTTAAAAATATTTTTAGGCATTGTATTAACACTTTAAAGGATTATTCCGAGCATACTAGTATCGTATTTGTATCGTATCGTAACTCTACGAGTTAATCCATAAGAAAATTAGTTTTTAATTTTGGACTAAAATGGTATTTTAGGATATCTTGTATTATTTAAAGGTAAATGTCCGTTCAATCTTATTATCATGCATTTTATTATAGACATCCTTTTATGATTTTATATTGTTTTACATAAATTTGACTGCATGTCTTTTGATACGCAAAAGATGGGAGAGGAGTTCGTGCCTTATTATTTGCCTTTGACCCTCTTGCATTTACTTTTCGCTATTTTTTTTCAACATGAATAAAATAGTAGACATTTTGAGTGATAATAGCAGTGATGTATCGTAATGGTATCTCGAAAGCTGCGACGATGAATGCAGGTCTGATTCTAATGTACACTCAGAAATGGCTACATTTATAGTTTAATTTCTGTAATAAAAAATAAACAAAACGGTATAAAAACTCATTATTCCAAATTCTAAGAACATTATTGCTCTAAAACAAAATTCCATTAGGATGGGAAAAAAACTAATATATTAATAATGTATAAAACGAAACAAACATATGAAAAGGAAATGTATTCACAAACATAATAAAATCGTAAAAAAATAATAATTTTGATACTTATAGCTTAAATTGTTGCAGTTCATGCTATGTCCATTTAAAAACGAAACCCACTCTTCTTTGAGAGAAAAGATAATAATTTTCCCATTTGATCTGCAGATGACCGTCGAGGAAATTTTTGTCTTTTGAAAATACAGTAAGTGCGTTTAGTGCTTAATAAAAGCTGGATTTTCTGTTTCATCATGACCACACCAGGGAATGTCAATGCTTCCTCTTAAGAAAATACGGCCTACTAATTTGAATAAAACTTCACGACTCTTTTGAATCTTTATGTTCTTTGATTGAAAATTTATCTGCCTTTCTACGTTTCACTTTTGATATTGACATCACCTAAAAGTGTCACTGAAATCACATTGTAAACGTGCTTCTTTGTCTTCTCAATTGATTCTTCTCAATAATGATATCATTATTCAAATTAAGAATCGAAACAATATGGCTAGCAGATGCTATCATGGATTACGAAACCAGTTTAAACCGAAATACTTAAACAGCAAAACAAAGATGCAAATGCACAAGACATTGATTAGGCCAGCAGTTTTGCATGGAAGTAAATTCTGGACAATCAGATGATAAACTAATGACATTCGGACGAAAAATATAGAGAAAAATTTTTGGAGCGGTACAAGAAAATGGAGTTTGGAGAATAAGATATAATATTGAACTACAACAAATATTTGGTGAGGCAAATATTTTTTCTAATGCAGCTGGCAAACACTTAACAGTTGCTTTGGATGCCTTAAGGAAAACGCTGCACCAACGTTACTCATTTAGCACTACCCAGGCGGTGCGTGTAGCTTGAAAGATAAGCTACAACGCGGAGTAACAATACCCCGCAACGCTCTACGATCCTGTTAGACCGGGACCTACAGTTTAAAGTGGATTCCGAACCACTATAAACATCCATGGCGCCGCCGGGACTCGAACCCGAAACCTGTGGTACCGAGCGCCAGCCACTCGGCCATTCAGGCCCCGGAGAGCCAAATATAGTGAAAGTAATTAAAGCTTCTCTAATAAGAGGACTTGGCCATATATACAGTTATGGAGACGAAAACCCAGTGAAGAAAACATTGCAAAGGCAGGAAGGGAAAAGAAGGACACTTACGAAGTGACTGGACAATGTGGAATAGTGGTTTGAGGACGTTGATGTTAATAGATGGAGGAGTTTAGCTTCAGGTAGGTCAAGTTGGAGGAAGCTCATAGAGACAGTCTTGGCCGGGAGTCAGCTTGTAGAGGTTAAGAAGAAAAAGCGGTTTGCTACTGACATTAAACTTAAGGATTACGTAATGCACTAGTATAAAGAGAGAATTAAAAGGAAGGAAAGGCCTCATTATACTAAATGTTATTGATAGCACAGAGCGAGAATAAGAGATGTTACAGTGGCGCTACACAAGTTGCCACTGTTCAAACGAAACGTGTTTTTGACTACAAAATACTGACACACCAAACAAGAAAAAAAACTGAGAGCCTATTTGTGTGTCAGTTTAAATTGCGAATCCATCATGTCAAAAAAAAAAGGAGTCTTCTAAAATATCCGGGTCACCAAGTATACTTACTGGTGTGTCCTTGGACACAAACGCACATTATTTTTGCGAAATATATTTTTATTATTAGTAGATTGCAATAGAAATAGATAAGTAAGTGATGCCTATAGCAACACAAGACAAATAATAATGTTGGTAATGACAAGGCGTAGGATACAGACAATTTCAGCTGTTGGCGTCGTGTAGGCAGAGACATCTTCAATGTTGATACCCATGAAATGTAAATGGAAAGCAACAAATACCCGACAGTTGATCTTTCTTACCTATTATTTTGTGGGAGAATTAGTGGTAAATCTTGAACTTCAACTTCATAGATGCAAGATGCAGAGAAGGGACATGTGGTTTTCACACATATACAACCATTAGTCCTTAATCCTGAACAATCATGCCTTGCTATAAGGGTATCATGAGGCTCATAAATGTGCTTTTGAGTACAAAATAAAATTGATGAAAGGAAAAACAAACATAAAACCGACCGAACAGTGAACGAAGTACAGCAAAAAGAATCTATAAAATGTATGTTTCTACACATTTTTTAGAAATTTCTAGAAATGGAAAGGAATAAATAAAATGGCATGGCTTAAGTTAACAGCTAAATGGGATGAGAAAATGTCCAATTAAAGACAGATCTTGGAAGCATAGATGGTAAATTGATTTTTTTATCGAAAGAACTGATCGGCATTCATATAAAACATGAAAATTATACTACCAAATTAAAAGCTATAGGTAATGATGGGTTTAAACAGAACATCTCCTAAGTTTTGTTTGTTGCAAAAAATGATCACTTGGCACACCATTGTGGTTTTAATGTAAATATGAATTCGTAAGCATTTCGAATTAATTCGGATGAATTATTAGTTCGAATAATAATAATTAATTCGAAAATAATTCATTCGAATTTTTAAATGAATTATTGCGAAAATTTTATTTAATAAGACTAAATCGTTTGCTGAAACCTATGTTGAAAAGAAACAATAGATAAAGCCCAAACAGTTAAATAAAAAAAAAACCCCGCCAATAGCGTCGAAGTCATCGGAAGGAACGAATGACACGAGAAGCGATTCGAACCGAATGACATCAGCTTTGAAGCAGAACATCGATTTGCTGGGTCAGTGGATTGGAAAAGCAGATTTGAAAGAGAAAAACAATCTTTGCTCAAACAAATGGGTAACACTTTCTCGCCCTTGTATTTTTTTTTTCAATGATGTGTATTTAAAAAAACACGAATTAATATGGTTAACAGATGTTGTTATGGATTACAGAATCAGTTTCATGCTCCATATGCCATTTGCATTAATAAGACATATTTGTAGCAGATTAAGCGTTACTTCAGGTCCGTCAAGAGGAGAAAGGCTACCTAGAAATTTTACAATTGCTCTACGGTGTAGAAAAAGGTTGTTGTTGTGTATACTCCTCACCGACCTGCAGTGTGGGATGGACATCTCCATGAGTAGTCTACTCATGGATGGAGGGAAAGGGACGGCTGGTGATGAAGCACCCGTAGGCAGAAGTCTGACATGGCTCCGTGTAGCTGAAGAAGGAGGGCAGTGCTTTCTGGAAAGACTTTTAGGGGGAATCACCCCTTACTTACAACCGTTGGAAAGAGGCGGCTTCTGTTGTGATGGAGCACCTGTACGTAAAGAGCGCCCGGCTCCGTGTCACTAAAGAAGGAAGGCAGTGCCTTCCGGAGGACTTTTAGGGGGAACTACTCCGCATTTGAGTATCGTATGGAAGAAAATCCGGAAAACTCCCCCATGTAGTCCGACTGACGACGAAAGATGGTGAACATCACAAATGCCCTCGAGTTTTTTTTTTCTTGAAACAGTGTCTACAACAAAGGCGCCAGCGGATTGAACCTCAGACCCAATGCTCACCAGCGCCGCACGTTGCCACAGAGCCACGAGTCGGGCATGTAGAAAACATACCCAGTCCGACGACGGTGAAATGTCTCTAAACGTGTGACAGTTCACCATTTTAAGTGGGCTTTTATGAAATTATGGCTTTCGAAGCCTTAACTTTTTCCTATAAAGGTCTACGGCGCCTGATCGGCCCTGTAAATATTCAGCTCATTTCTCTTCAGTAAGTCTAAAAAAAATTATTTATTTTTAATTAATGATGGAATTTTAATCTAGGATGTGCTTAAGGGTACGGCTTATTAGAAACATTCGTTATAATTTTTTATATAGTATAAACATCTAATTATTGCATAATATGTTTTTTTTATACGATTGCTAATATGTTTTTAATACGCTTGTTTGAATATATGCAGAAAAAGAGTAATTGAAAATGGACAGTCAAATACTATAACAAACAATAAAATGTCGAATTTATTGACTTATAGTAACAAACGAAATTGAAGAATGTGGGTAAAATGTTTAAAAATCCTTTAAACATTTTACAATTAAACATTTAAACATTTAAACTTTAAACAATTCCTTAACCTTTCGCCTTATCCCTATCTTGCAGTAGAAAACCCACGAAAGAATATCAAAAACACACATTGTACAATAAAGATGAAGAATAACATATGCAAGATGGATGCGCTTATTTTATGCATGTTTTCATGAAAGATTATTGCATTCTAATTACTCTTTTGCATGAGAGTTGCACTGGGTCAGTTGAAAAATTTCCTATTAATCCTTTGCATAATGAATGACCTTTACCTATTTAACGGCAATGTTTCTTAAGCTGAGAAACGCGACATATTTCCAATATATAAAGATTCAAAAAATCAGTTATCAAACTAACGGAAAGTAAAAAATATGGAGAAAAACTTTTGGATCGTGAATAAACAAAAAGCTTTCTAATAATTTTCGTCCATAAGCAGCTTTGTTTGAATGCACTGCGTCATCTTCTTTCGGATGTTTTGCACACTTGCAGTTGAAAGCAATTTTGTAACGAAAATAATAGAATAAAATCATTGATCAACTATTTCACTACAAATTAGAAAATCAAATCCCTTGTGAATAATGTGCTAGCCTGGATGCAGGACACACCACATGTAATTTCTTTTCATGTGAAGGGTATTAACTTCCAGAAACAGGTTGCATTTTAAAATTGTCGAACAAAGTACAGGAGGCGCTCTTTTAATCCATCATTCGATGGTTCTGCACTTTCTATAGTCCGGTGCTGATCGAGTCTTCGCTTTCGGATTTTTTTCATGCGTATTCGGGCGTTATCCCCAAATCGCTTGAACATACAAATCATTGTAATACCTTAAATAATCCTTGATAATACAAATCATCGCTTGATACCTTGATCACCAAATCGCTACACAGCGTTGCTCGCATTTTCGTCTTGCTTACTCGTTAATTTCAGTACAGTGTAGAACTCATTGCATCTGAAAGATGGTCACTGACAGCAAGAGTAGAGAAAATGTTGGCAATCTTTAAAAAGAAAAGTGCTACGAACTATTTTTGGTTGTATCAATGACAATGGAAATTGGCGAAAAAGATACAATTTTGAACTTTACAAACTTTTAGAGATATTGACATTCTAAAATGTGTTAAACTAAACAGAATGAGATGGGCCGGTCATCTCATGAGAATGGAAAGTGATAGAGCTGCTTTGAAGGTTTTCAATGTAACTCCTTTTGGACCACGACCAAGGGGAAGATCGAAAAAGAGATGGGGAGACTGTTTCGACTCTGATTTTGATGTTATTAAGATCAAAACTGGAGGTCCACGGCCAAGAGGAGAACAGCTTGGCTGGATCTTTTAAAGAAGGCCAAGGCCCACAATTGGCTGTCAAGACAGTTATGATGATGTGGAACTCATAAATTTGCCTATAATTCCTAACAATTTTTGTTAGAAGACGTCCGAATCATGGAAGCAATTCGATATACTTTTTAAAGATTAACGCTCAAGTGTGTGTGTTTTTTCTTGCTATATAGTAGAGCCATAGTCACAACTCGTTTTAATTATCATTATGCTGTATTGATTTTTGGGTTGCACTACCTTTTATTTTATCAATATATAATATTCAGAATGAATGTTCAATGAATGCTCAATGTATACATTTTGATTTTGTAGTTGCTAGAATGACGAAATACTTAGTCAGATATTTATGTTTACGCAGGTTCACAATGTACTTAGACACATTAAACATGTTTTAAACGTTTAAATTTTTATTTAGAGTGATTTATCTTTGGTATCCCATTAATAACGCTTCATTATAATGCCCAGTAACGATATTAACTATATTAACGCTCGGTAATCCGGCAAATTCGCAAATTTAATCCAGTCGTGGCCCCAAAACGCTCCCGCTTAAAAAGCAATTTTCTGTAGATGGGGTTGCTGTTGCATGAAAGCCGGATCGATAATATTGGTGAGCAAATATATAATAATAGCTGACACCATATACAGGTCATAGATAATATATAGCTCACACTCTCCCTATATATATCTTGTTCAAATTTTCAATCGTTCATAAAATACTTTTTATTCATCCACTCGAGTTCAAATACATTTTTTTTTAACTTGTTGCGGATGACACTAGATGTGGATACAGTTTTTCAAATATCAATTCAGTAATTAAATTTAATTAATTCATTTTAGTTTTTTTTTTAGATTTAAGTTGCATGTATCTACCAATAGATGACGCCAGATAAGCTTAAAAAATAAATGGAAATTATTTATAAAGGACTTATTGCAATGTAGTGAAAAAAAGTAGGAATTGACTTAAAATTTTTTTATATATATATTACTTGTTTTCTACAAAAAGCACACCAGTTACCATCCCTGATCGTATACAAGATAACCACTAAATGGAAGCAATGTGATAGTTTCAGATAAGGTTATAAGAGTTATAACTATGGTCATTGGTGCCTGATATTTTACTTCACAACGATTGGATTGGAAACTATAACTCTTCTTTCAGCTGTTTGGAAACATTTTTTCCTTTATGGCGACATGTTTAAAAGTTGCATGAATTTTTTTTTAATTCCGACTTATGTACGGGTTTTGAACTTTTAGGTAAATTTAAAAAACCCGCTTTTGGCTTATGTATGGATCGGTTTATATTTGTAACTAAATGATACTTTTTATTATACTGAAACTAGACTCTGTTCCTAGTTTAAATTAATCAAAATCTGAATATAATTCTAACAAAAAGTTGCAGTTATGGACACGTGATGAAGCTGGCTACATAAAAAGCAATGTGGTCTGTGCATCTCTTCTTTAAAGTGCACGCGGAAATATATTTTTGAAACAAATCCCCCCACCCCACCCTCCTCCCCGTTGCAAGAGCTGAGGAAATAAGTCACAACAGCCCTGTCCTTTGCAAAACAAAGTGTCCTTTTCCCCTTGCGCAACAATAGCAGGGATCCTTTCCTTGAATTTCCTTCAAGTAATGCACATTTCCTGATGAAAAGCGACATTTTGCAATGACATAGCTTCATATTGTCTTAATTTTTATAATTTTATTTCCCTTTCCTCGTAGGTGATGAATGATTTTTCTGGCACGATAACATAAAATATGTTTAAGAAAGATAGCAAAAGATATAAAGTAAAAAACTGTCGTTGGAAATAAAACATTAGAATTTTATATAAATATTCCTTCTTCTTCAATGGCGCAACTGCCCCATGAAGTCTGCCTACTGGCAGATTCCAAAACATGAGATTTTTTTAAGGGGTAGAGTGATCAGCCCTTCGCACAACGCAGTTATATTAGACTGGGACCTACAGTTTAAAGGAGATTCCAAACTGCTATACAAACGTCCATGACCCCGGCAGGACTCGGATCTGAAATCTGTGGATCCGAGCCCCTGTGTACTAGTGAACTCAGCCATCAGGCCCCTATAGATATTCCTAGGTACTAAAAACGACCATACCCTATTCATAACAAACATACACACACCATACAAAACACACCTATAAATCAGCTATATAAACACAATACGACGCAAGGATTACATTATTGCTATACAAATGGAGTACAGAAAGAACACAGAAACCACGGCAAAACTAATTGTTCAGTAACAAAAAAAAAAAGCTGAATTTAATGTTACGAGTATACAAATTTTTATACTTTTAATTATTTAACTGTTCTTTTATGTTAATTAATTGTTCTTACATAACCAACATTACTTAAAATGAGCATTAGTATTTTGGGCCAAATGCGGTTAACCTAATTAGTTAAAATTGCTCATTTAACGATTGTAGTGGGATTGCCTAATACTGGCGTTTGTTAAAAAAAAAAAAAAAAAGTATCTCGTACACTTTTCTGGATTCTACTTTTTGCAATCTTTGTTTGTCTCAACGAAGCGAGACAAAGTCAAATATAGAGCGCTGGTGATTGTTGGCGTCCGGGTCAACTAAACATCGTTCTTACTTTGAAAAAAATATTAAGTAATATATAAACACAGTTTTGCGATTTCGCATAGTTAGCGGACGTTGCCATTAGTGTGTATTAGTTAACTATTATTTTGACAAACAAATACAATAAATTTGTTTTTCGATAAAATTAAATGAATGAAGCTTTAAAAAATGTATCCAGTCTTTTATCCATTGTTATAAGCCGTTCCTCTAAATTTGAATTGATCTTATTTATTTCCTTTGATTTATTTTAATTTTAAATTATACACAATATCTTTTATTTTTTAATATTAGATTGCAGTTTATACAAGTATATTTTTGCAAAACACTGACCATCTCATAAAATAGGATTGAATTCAACTAATTTTTCACTCTCAAACGTTTTGTTGGATTTTGGCAATATATCTCGTAAAAACATTATATAATAATATAATAATAATATATAATATATAAATATAACACTATATAAACACTATAATAAATATAACATATATAAATACACTATATATCACGTAAATCACTATCTTAATATTTAAGATTTAAGTTACTGCTTTTATCACGGATTAATTCGAATTCTTTTCAGAGGTTTATATGGTGGTGTGGCTTGAATATTTGACAAGAAACACCAGAAAACGTTGGAAGGGGTTGTAATTCGACAGCACTCGTATTTACGAGATAATTTTCCAAGCCAAAATAAATATTCTTTTTGACATAATTAAAAATATGTTTTAGTTTTCATGAATAAATGTGCCTTAAAGTCAGTTTGTAGGCATCTACATTTAATTTTAGAAAAAAAAAAATTTGATGTCGATTTCTATCCTAAAGTTCCAGTACCCGCATCACCCGTTAATTCAGGATGTTCCGTTCGCTCGTAGTTTTTCCGAAATATGAAATGTTTTTGTATCTTCTCATAAGATTATAGGTGAACTCGTGGAAACTTCTGAGTAACAAAATAAATAAATAATAAAAAAAGAACGAAGAAGCCATTCCTGATGCTCGCTTATGTATTTTTCCTCTTACACTTTCAAAACTCTGAATGAATGTGCTTAATTTTGCATGTGCTAATAATGAACAAGTGATCTAAATATGTGCATTTTGAATTGTTCGAAATGGAACAGAACTGCAGTGTGCTTAAATGTTACAGTAAAAATGGAGAACTAGCATAAGCCCTCAGACTTGGAGAATAATGGATATGGATGAAATTTGGTGCACTAATGTAATATAGACTTTTCGACTGAGCCTTATCGTAGATCGAGGATTTCAAGCAGAACTGTTGCTCGTCATAGTGTTCAATTCACGCTCAAGACACTAGCTAAAAACAACACCGTTTCTACTGAGGAATAATAAAATTAAGCATGCGTAAGAGTTATCAATTTGAAGTCAAATGTAACAGTGCCATCATTTGTATCATCTAATCAACTCTTTATTTTCTTGAATCAAATAAAGAATCAAATAATCTTTATCTTGAATCAAATAATCTTTACCGACTCTTTTTTTTTTCTTGTGAATTAAAAAAGTTGGTTAAATAGGGCTCTGCGTATGGCTGTATCGAGAAATGCGAGGAAGGAGGGCCTTGTACTTTTAAGGGCATGTAGAATTTTATTTATTTGCTATATTGAAGGAATACAGAATGTTTCAAAAACAGGTGCTTTTAGTTTTTGAGGAAGAACCTCTGAAAACTTTGAGGAAGGCCTCTGTGGATCAAAAATCATTATAATCCATTTAGAATTCATTTTAGAGATGTATTTCAAAATTTTGTAGTTTAGCATATGAGATGGCAAATTAGGGAATTTTGCACTATTTACGAGAAGAATTTAAAAAAAAAAGAGTTCCTTGCTACAATAATTTTCAAAACAAATGATTCATTTTATATATATTCTAAATAATTGCAAACTGAATGTTTTTGAAAATGTGTGGTATTTATTCTAGCCATAAATAAAATTATTTTTGATATTTTAAGCATTTCAAAGGAGTGACGTGTTGATTATTGTTAAACACTAATTTGTGAAATATATTTGATTAGTTCTTTATTTTTGCTCGGGATGGCAAATTTTTTATGAATAAATATATGTATATTAATACAAAAAATATGAAACTGCCCTCTTCCTTCCTTGAAGTAACGAAAAATGTTGGCTTCAGCATCTTCTTCTGAAGCGAGCGTTCTCTGTTCTATTACCGCTCTGCAGGCACCTCGTTCTGCATACGCAGAATGTGCGTCACGTAAACCCGGTTAGCGTCATCTCACTTAACTGTGTCAGTAACCTCTTGCACCGACAAACTGCTCAGGAAGTTCTTGCTTGTTTTCTCTCCGTCTCTGCCTGATTTCGCGGGCCTTCCTAGATGTGGAGCACGATCTAGGAACAGGACCTTGCGGAAGGCGGGATCCTTCATGAATGGGGTGGGGTGGGGGCCAGCGAGGGAAAGTTTCATGCGATTTCTTGGAGAATTCCTCGACGATTCTTCGCGTGCCAATCACAGGAAGAGGCGGAGGACACTGAACATTTAATGACATTGACCTTACAGGAAATCGACTCGAAAGTTCCAAACACCAGGAAGACACTCTTTCGGAATTTTCGAGAATCCTCATATGAAACACGATGTATTCTTTTTATATTTACAGTTAAACCAAACTGTTGAAATACATAAACGAGTTCTCATTTCTGTTGTTGACATTTTTGCTATACGAAACGAACACAGATGAGCATGATACATTTTCCCAGTGGATATTTGAATGTAACGGATTTAACTGTCACTGTGTCCAAAAAGTAAGACCAATTTTCAATTTAAAATTCAATAATCAATAGAATCAACAATCAATTAATACAATAGAATTTTAATTTTTTTTCTTTTTAGGTTGCTGGCACTGTCCTTGACAATGTGTGTGAAATTTGACGTCAAAATATTCATTAGTGTTTGAGTTACGCTTGACTTTCCTAAAAGACGCTAAAACTTCCTAGATTCCAGCGATCTTTGAAATGTCTGAATTAATTGAGCAAAGAACTTGCATTAAATGTTTGCGGAAGCGTATAGAATGTTGGAGAAGGCATTCGATGAGCTTTCCTGTATCGGAAAGAAATGTTTAGAAGTGGTGTAAACAATTCAAAGAAGGCAGAGAACGCGTTGAAGACGAAGAGCCCTCTGGTAGACCATCCACCTCAACCGACGAAGAACACGTCAAAAAAATTAAAGATTTTGTGTTTGCAAATCGTCTATTTACAACTAGAGACCTTGCTGATGATGTTGGAATTTCAAAAGAATCGGTCCATTCCATTTTGGGCCTCAAACGCGTCAAATTTCGATGGGTACCGAAAATACAGAATGCGCCAGCTCAGACTGCATTGATTCTTTGTGACTTTTTCGCCAAAAATGAAACCCATATCGCTCCACAACCATCGTGTTCACACCGTGCAACTTCTGGTTATTCCCAAAACTCAAAATACCACTCCGGGGACACCGTTTTGAGTTGATTGAAGAGATTCAACGTGAATCGGCGCGCGCTTTGAAGGCCATCCCTGCCGATGACTTTTTAGCATGCATTGAAGATAGGAAAAAAAGTTGGCATAAGTGTATTGTGTCCGGAGGGGATTACTTTGAAGGCAATGAAATAAATTTGGCAAGAATGAATAAAGAGTGTTTGAAAAAAATAATAATTGGTCTTACTTTTTGGGCACAGTAGTATTTCACTGGAGTAAAAGAGAAATACCATTTAGTTGCTGAAATCATAAGATTTTAAAAATCCCTCAATTTTATCCATTTTGGTGTAATGTATTCAAACAAAAGTATTTAAGAGTCGAAACTAGGTAACGCTAAACTGGATCCATTTAAATAAGTACTCTGTTTGTTGTTACACCGTAATTAGGTTGAATATGAGATGGTTTTCTTTTCAGATAAATCATCTCATCAACTGGAAAACATTGTTCTGAATTTTCTGTTCCAAAAAATAATAATAAACCATACAGATTTGTAGTTTTATTTTTCTTCTTCTTTTTATTTCCATCTTCTTTTTCTGCCCTCAACCCATACAAAGTGATTAGTAAAAAGAAAGATTATTTCAGTATTTTCTAATTCATCACACACTAGCAAATAGGACAGGACTTACATCATGACAACAACATATTCTAATTTTTACATGATTAAAAATGGCAATAAAACTATTTAAATTGGCCTATTAAACTATTATTATTATTAAATTGGCTAATAAAACTATTTAATTTGGCCTATTTAAATTCTATGTTAGATAAAAGATGAGCTTTTTTATGAATAAAATTAAAAACAATATAATTGAATACTTTCCAACTACTAATATATTCCGTAATGTAGAAAATAAATATTGAAATAACACATACTTCATTCATACTTTTTAATGTAATTAATAGCAAAAACTAGCTGATATGATTCCTTCATAAAAAAGAGCCTAGTTAAGTTAAAGCTTAGTTATTTTAACTTAACAAGCCTTGTAAGTATTTGGCCTATCTCTATCCTTTATCTCACACACTGTGAATCATTTCCTATCATATAAAAAATATTTTTCTGAATCCAACATTTGTAATACTCATGGATATTTTTTCATCCTTTACACAAATAGGATGATTCTGTCTGCAAATAATTCGGCGTAGTATAAAATTAAAGCAGTAATTTCCTGTCTAAAATTCTGCGGCCTGGTGGCCAATTGGCTGCCACTTTTGCCTTTGGTACCAAATGCTTCAGGTTCGAATCGTGGCGGTGGCATGGATGCTTGTTAGGGGTTCAGGATCCACATTAAATTGTAGGGGTTTGTCTAATTAACCCAAAGTGTGCACAAAAATGACCGTAGAACGTCAAATCTATCTAAGCTTCTCTACCAATAAATAAGCTTGACTTAGGATTACAAAACACACACCTTAAAAGAGATAACTTTTAAACTTTAATTGGAGTCTATGAACAGGAAATTGAATTTTTGAAAAGCGTATATCGAAAAAGACTTGTAAGAAATTTTAAATTCTGAATTGTAAAATCCAAAATAAAAGTTCTATATAAGTGGAATCCCTTTATGTCGTTTGATTCATTAGTTAACTAGCCTAAGAAACTTACTACCCAACTAGAGCAAATCTTTTTCTTCATAGAGAGCAGATATGGGAAAAAGACAAAGGATAGAACACATGAATGAAAAGATTGGGGCCTGATGGTCGCTCTGGCGCTCGGTGCCACAGATATCTGGTTCTAACCCCGGTGGTACCATGGATGTTTATAGTGGTTCGAAATGCACTTTAAGGCGTAGGTTCGGTCTCGTATGATCGTAGAGCGTCTTAGAACCCAACCAGATTTCTCATCCACATCATTCCCAAACTGTAAAGGACCAACTCAGCTCTAGGCACAGTGATGTGGTGTAGTAGTAGTAAATGAAAAGATCCATTAAGAGACAGGAAAAAAAAAAAAAAAAAAAAAAAAAGACTGAGACGTATCGATCTGAAGTTCCCCAAACAATAACAATTAAACCAAATGTGAATAAAAAGGTATTCGTTTTTTTTTTTTCTATCTATCATATATATGACGGATAGAAAAAGCGGCAAGTTAATAAAAAGTGACGATGAAGAAGCCAACCATTAGTGAACATGGCCTTTCTTTATAGAGATTACAAAGACGATCGTAGTTGAAGCGTGTTCCGTGTTACAACTTATCAGCTAATGAAGCAAAGGACTGCGGACATGAAAGACCCGATCAACTGTCCGGAGTGTGCTCATCGTAGCGGAAAATGCCACTCCGTTTAAGCCTTCTTAAGATGCTCGTTTACAGCGGATTCCCCGTCTAATGGCCTCGGCAGCACGCCACGCACGGAACGAGCTTTTGGGGTCATCGCGATCCAAAGACGAGATTTACAGGTAGATAGAAGCGCGTGTCCACTTAGGTAATCCTCCAGATGACGTGATATCCCGGTAGACGGTAGACCACCTCTAAAGTAGGTGATCGCTCTTTTTTCAATTCCTTCTATTAGCTCACACTCTCCCTATATATATCTTGTTCAAATTTTCAAGCGTTCATAAAATACTTTTTATTCATCCACTCAACTTCAAATACATTCTTTTTTTTTTTTTTTTTTTTTTTTGAACTTGTAGCGGATGACACTGGATGTTAATACAGTTTTTTTCAAATATTAATTCATTCATTAAATTTAATTAATTCATTTTAGTGTTTTTTAGATTTAAGTTGCATATATGGGATGGCAGATGGCGCCAGATAAACTTAAAAAAGGAATGAAACTTATTTACAAAGGACTTTCTGTAATACAGTGAAAAAAAAAGTAGGAATTAACTTAAAAAAAATTTTTTTATATTACTTGTTAAGAAATCAGAGAATGTTTTGCAATTTCAGCAAGGCTTTCTTTGAAAAAAAATCTGCTTCTCAATTAAGCGCGAGTCGCGTTTGGAATATTGACTTGATATTTGTTCTTTCGATACCTATTTTTCATTTAGGAAAATTCTAAATACATAAAAATGAAAAAGAATATATATAACAAAAAAAAAAAAAAAACGAAGAAGAACTAACAAGGATTGAATTAAAAACACGACCATTTTGTTAGACAAAATCGTCGTACCATTTGCAACCCAAAAGGCCTCATATTCCTGAAAAAAGAAAGAAATTGTTCAAGATCCAAATCTCAGTAACAAAACAAAATCCTTTAATAAATGCAGAAATCAAAAGGTTGAGTGGCAAAAAAAAAAAAACACACAATATTTGTGCAAAATATACAATGATAAGGTGCGAAAACATGTTGACCAATAAATCCGTAAAATCTAAAAATAAATTAATTTGTTCAAAAAAATTATTTGCAATATCCTGAGGACAGGTTTATCAACGAACACGTATCCTCAAGGTATTATAAACCATGTTATTTCTGCTTACTTGATGATTTAATCGAAGGCAAAAACACATCTACTGACATATTAACTATATATACACACACATATATAATGTAGCTTGAATACAGCAAGAAGAAACATTCTATGTGTGTCTTTTGTTACTATGGCTGCAATTATTTAAAATCTCATTTAAAGCATTCAGTTAGAACAATCCATTTTATTTTATATTCGTGTAGAATTCTTCATTTTCATTGTTTATTTGTAAGGAAGATTTTCTCACAAGAATCGGCAATCAGAAACATTCATCAGTTCAATACAATAATTCGCAAAATTGATTTGCATTCCTACAGAGGTTTTAAGAACTTTAAACTAAGTATGGAGAAACAAATGGCATTTTGAATATTTCTCTTGCTGTGGTGAGTTTCTCAACAGTGTTCAATGATAAATTAATGCATAAAGATATTAATAAAAATAAAATTAAAATAACAAGAGGCATTGATGTAGTTTAAAAGGAATTACTTTATGAAATTCTTTGGATATTTCAGAACATTAACTTCAACATAGTATTAAAATGAACCTCAATTAACGATGTATAATTATTAAAAACGTAGTGCCAAATGTAAAAATGAACATTGTTTTCGTAAAACATTGTATACATAAAACTTTCATGGACGCATGCTAGGAACAGCCATTACATATACTTATCAATGCAATAGTAAACGAATTAATAAGAAAAAATGAGCAATTATGTCTCCATTGTCTGTCTCGGAAACAAGATGGAAATAGAGATATCATTGGCGGTTTTTTCCCTCATTGTTCTGACCTCCTGTTAGAAATGAACTGGGATCCATTTTGTAATTATCTTTGTGGAACGTCCGTGTTAGTTACCCTCGTAAAAATCGCGTTGAACTAGTTTTCAAAAAGTTCAACAAGCACTTACTTCATTTTGGTTAATCCCACTAATTGGGTACGGAAGTGGTTGCAAAAAGCATCTACAACTAATTGACATATTTTTTTCTGGGGGAGAATTAGACGAATCGTAAGAAAATGTCTCTGCCTTTTTTAAAATGATAAGCAAATTCGTAATATATCAGGTTGTAAATGAAAACAGTTCGCTTCTTTAAAAATAATAAAAAACAACAGCAATCGAACTTTCTAACTACCTATGATAATTCAATCTTCTATAATTTACTCTTACCATTATTACATTTACTCTTAATATTAACTGTAAAACATAACAGCTCACTCATCATCAAAGGCTTGTCCAACAGCTTCTGCATCCAAAGAAGATTCATTTGAAGATAATCTCTCTTGTTTACTGTCAGCAGCTAAGACAAAAAGTATTATTGAGTGGGAAAGAAAACGACTTTTGCTAATGATTAGAAAAGGAGTGATCCAATAAAAATATCAGCACATCAAATTGCAACATAAAAATATCATCTACATGAGATTCCTAAAAGAATTCTCTAAGTAACACTTTTGCATCTTCAAACATATTGCTGCAAATGCAAAGACATTTGGCATTTTTCATCAGCAATCTACTATTATAAAATCTAAATTTTATGTATTTTCTTTTCATAGAGTAATATAATTTGTCAGTTAATTTTATAAATTTCATATTTTTGTAATATTTTGTTTATTTAATTTTGTGGAAGTAAAGGATATTTCTCTCAGGTACTCAGAAACTTCCACCTGCCTTGATAGAAAATTATGCTTCTTCACCCATTGTTTACTCTCCATCTTGTTCCGACAGATTATTGTCTGTTTAGAAACGAACAAAATAATTTTGCACTTTTTGAAAAAGAAGTTTAAATGAAACTACATTCTTTTTCGAAACAAAACCAAATGGAAAAAGTAGTCGAAAAGCGGATGGGGAGTTGTAATTGAAATGACTGCTATGTTGATGATAAAACAACTATATTTTCAGCAAAAATTTTAATTTTATTTTAATCGAAGAACTTTGCTGCTACCTTTTACAAACAGCATATTAAAACGCATATACACTTTTCCTTTTATATGCAAGAATTATTTCATTACGTTTATGTTTAATTATTATATTGATTGTGTTGTTCTATTTAGAATTAGAAAAAATTAAAGAATTTTAAAGAATCAAAAAATATTATAAAGAATAATTTTATAAGAATCAAAGAATAATACATTTAAAGAATCAAAATAATACATAGTAAGAATCCTTCGGTTTCAAATTCTTCAATTGAAAAACAACAAAATAACTGTTCTGCTTTTCCACGCGAGTTATCTGCATGTTGGTCATGAACTTGCTAAATATGTTGTATATTTTTTTCACAATAGCCAACACAAATTCTAGCTATTAACTTCGAGAATGGTGGGAGAGGTGTGCACAAACAATAATACAAATGCAGGCGAAAACAATGTTACAAGCATAGAAGAATTAGTAGATAAAGGAAAAAATGACTTTGTTTGAAATGCTTGATTAGCATATGAAAAAAGAACAAACAAGGAATGTTGGTGAATTGTTTAACATAATTAGACGTAAAGAAATTGGTTAAAGTATATATTTTTTTCATATTCAATATTATTGTTTTATATTAAAGTATATATATATATATATATTTCATATTAAATTATCTATATATGTAATATGTATTTTTCATATTCATGGATCAAAACACTGATCACTTCATCAAAAAAAGGCAAATTTGAGATGCTAATGTATTACGAATTTTTAATAGATTTTATTTGCAAAGTATCTGATACTTTTCTTTGCATAATTTTCTTTTCGGTTTTAATTATGTTTGATGATAAATAACTTGTAGAATTTTATATTAATCTGTACTGTTTTAATAAAAGAATTAATTGATGAAAAAGTTAAAACAGATAAACAAATTAAGAGTTCAAAAATATTTATTGTCTTCCAGCAAAAACATTCGAACGAAATTCACTTTGTAACTTAAGAGCTACCGACACATTGCTAAAGCTATTGAGAATTTTGAGAGGAAGCCAGACTGGGATTATTTTTAGATCCTAAAAGTAATAAACAAATTCTAGACATCATTTTCTTTTTCTTACATCGTGCGAAAAGGGAATAATAATAAATAAAAAAACGCTTCATCAACTTCGCTTCTTATCAAATGACTCACAATCCTGTAAATGCGGACAAAATCATCTTCGTCTTCTTCAATTCTAAGAAAATCCTTTCGTGGTATTTTCATCCACCGTGCTTTCTCACACTAAAATTATTCTCATCGGACAAATCAGGTTGATTCTTCCGTCTCGAACTCGAAGCCGCCGAATATCCGAATGAGGGCACTGGACAAGCAAACGATTTGAGTAGAATTCGAATGAGACGAACAACGCCTCAGGGTGACATCTCAACCCTACTTTCCAAGCTGGCTCGTTGTTCTGCTAACCAGATCATCATTTTACGCAAAAAAAAAATTATCCATTCATTGCATCTTTAATCAGATTTAATTACTTCTAGTATGTTGATAGAAGGTCAAATTCCGGTTGAAGAAATAGAATTCGAAATCATTCATACTGTTCTATTATTTTCATAAACAAGTTGTAATTGCAGTTCTTGTAGAGGGTCCATGTTTCAAAATTTTGCACTTTAGTTAAAAAAGTTTGTTGATAATATTACTTCATTATTTGGAAGAAAAAAATATCAGCTGTTTTGTCTAATCTGGCATAACTCATATTACTAAAATTAATTAATATAGAATACGCTTTATATTAGAAAAAGAAAAACATTATTTTTATTTTTTCCTAATTCCTTTTCTGTTCATCATCCTTTGAGTAAATTAAATATTTGAATTGATTAAAAAGTTGTTGGGCTAAGTCAACCTAGTGAATAATTCGTAAGTGGAACTAAAAAGAAAGCTAACAATACTTTTGTTTCGTTAAAAATTTCTGTGAAATATCGTGCTCTGACAGCGTTGATTCATTTTGATATTCATTCTTTTTATTTCTAAATTTACATATATATTTATGATGGAATTATTTTCAGAAATGTTTTAAAGAAAAAGCAAATATTTTCATAACTATACCTGCTTTCAAATACTCTGTTTAAATTTTTTTTCAATTCTTGTTTGTAAGTCTACAAATAAGTTCTTACTTTTACATCTTTTACTTATTTGAATAATCCGATTATTAGATTCTAAAAGTAAATCTTTATTCAAACTAAAACGATCTATTGTTATAAAAGAGTAAAAAAGTAGTTCGTTAGTTACGTGTTTGTTAAAAACAAATATCAAATGTTTATAAAATATTAACGATCTTTATTTTCAAATTGCTAGTGTAGAAGATGTGTTTAGTGATTAAAATGTGAAAACATTTAACATGGAAAAGATATAGGTCATATTTTGTTTTTAAAAAGAACTGCTTTATTTGTTCTATCAGAAAATCATACTATAGTTTTCTTTTCTTTCCTTTTAATGTATATAGTTTTTATAAATAATTAACGATAAGTAGGGAGAAATTAAACAAACAATATTATATAATTTATATTAATTTTTGTAAAGACAAACAATCTTTTTGAGAAATTTTTAACAGGGGACACATTTTAGGTCAAACTAATTCTGTAAAAGATCCATCGACGACTGGTAAATTGGTAACTATTGTTTATTGTTTAGATATGATAAACTTTATTTTTCACAGTTGATTTTGTATTTGTATTTTGCTTATTTTGTTCGAATTTTTTGTCTTATTTCAGATTTAATATGTTATGTGGTTTTTTTTAGTTTTAATTATTTAAATATATAATGAACATTAAAATGAATATTTCACAGTGTATCGGGCAAATAAGATTAACCTTTTAATTAAAGATGTCAATTCAGTGATTACAATAAGATTGCCTAATTTGGGCATTTCTTAAAATAAATTATCTCATTTAATTTTCTGTATTCTAATTTTGCAATATTTGTCTCAACGAAGCAAGAGAAATTCAAATATAATGAGCTGGTTACTGATGGCGTTTGGGTTAAATAAATATCCTTTCTAGTTTCTAACAGTTGTTTTTAGTTTTTACTAGTTGTAAATATTCTTTCTGTTGTATAATATATAGAACTGAAAGAGAAAAATGCGATGAGTTTGATGTGAAAAACTGAATTACTGACAGCCTGAAGATCTAATATTTTATTATCCGGGTTTAATAAATATCATAATATATATTTTTGTTTCCATTTTGGTAAGGAAAACTTAAATAAAAATATAAAGTTAACTTTTAAAGCAAAAAAACACGATTCATCAAAATTCGCAAAAATGTTTATAAAACAAGTCATATTTTCATAAACGAATATTCTAATTCCAAAGATGAACAATTACCATTAAATATAAAATGCAAGGAAACAAACGAATACGATATTTTTATAAGAATTCAAAAAATAAATCTTTCTTATAGCATTAACATATATATATATAGAAATTAAATATATAGAAACTAATTATAAATAACTATAAATAATTTATATATATAAATTCCATTTGATTCATTAGTGGATATTTAGATATACACCATTAACTTCCAATTCGATTGGCCATTAACATTATGCCTATTTCCTGAAATCGTTTTTAAAAAAATCCTAATACTGTTTATTGAATTATTGACAAATATTATTTATGGTAAAAATAAAATGGCATGCAGATATCGTAGAATTGCCAGAAATTGCTACGATTCTAACGAAAAATTGATCTTGTTATCACTTAAATTTTAATGTACCGCCATTCTTCCCCATGAAGGCTACATTACAGGTTGTAAATAGAGCACCGTCTTAGAAAACAATACTCTTGCCGCATTAATCCAAAACCATAAGCAATTGAAATAAAAAATTATTAAGCTATATCTTTCTTAAAATATAATTATTTGCATATTTATATATTTTTTTGTAGAAGACAGCATTAACAACTGGTTGGTTAGTTAGAAAGTTTAAAAGAACATTAGTTCTTCTTTCTAATTTTTATCAGAAGTACTAAAATTGCATAAGTTTATTCAGGGAGGAGAAAGTTACACAGGCTAACACAACTCATCTAATCATCACCAAATTATTTTTCAATATTATATATATATATTCAGACAAAAACTTATCCTCTTTAAAAACTAGAAAATTTGGACATCACATAAATTAGATCTCTACAATATGGACTTACTCAATTTTTGTAGATTTCTTAATAATTCTAAAAAAAACTATATCGTTTGTATCAACAATATAACCACAAAATTATTTATCAAAATGGCAATTTATTTGAAATTATTGAGACTCAAAAATTGTATTTTAATACTTAATACTTTATTTTATTTCAAAATTTTCGTTGTATGTCAATTCAGGATATTTTGAAATAGATTTGTTCTAGATTTTTGTGTGTGCGAGAGAAAATAACTATTTATTGTCATAAATATTGAATTAGTAGAATTGAGCTGTAATATATTTATGGGTTTATATGGATGGAACAAAAGTCTCCCATATGATTTTTACGAGATTTAGAACAAAACATCGCTTAGAAAATTCTCGTGTTAATGCTATAAACAATTAATTCCTCATTAGTTGATTATGATTTATATATAAATATTACATCACATTCATTAATTGATATTTATATATACGCCGCTACCTTCCAATTTGATCGGCCGTTAACATTATCACAAAATTCACTTCAACAGAGATATAACATACTCATTCAACTATAGCTGCAAATGGAAGTTTTTCGTTAAAATTTAGAAATGTATAAATCATAATGCTATCAATACGTGTGCTAAACACATTTATTACAAATTAGATTTAATAAAGAAAAATATGTTTTAAATACATAATGCTCCCTACCATTCCGAAATAAAGTTATATACCTTTCAAGAGTAAAAATATAAATGAAAAGTTATAACTAAAAGATTATGCGTATAATATTAAACATTCCCATTAAACTCTATTCTCCTTTAAATAAAGATCTTTCGGATGGTTGGTTCTTTTTAACAAAAAGGGAAAAATGTAACAACTGCATTTTTATTTGTGCACATTGTTGAATGTTATTTTTATTAATTAACAAAAAAGAAAAAAAAATTGCAAGCAGTCTTTTTTCCGCCATTCTGGAAGTTTCTTAATTGATAATTGATTTAAAATTGCTGATTGATTGCTTAATTGATTTAAAGTTACAAAAATCGAAGACAAAAATTTCTTTTTCCTTTTTTAATTTTTGTTGAAATTTTCAGTTGTTAAGGTCCGTAGAGATTTTGAGCGAATCATGGCAGTATTATCTTGAACACTCACTCCATTTTGACTGAATCGTCTTCCATATGTAAATACCGTGGGGATCGAACAAAAAATTTTCAACTCTTACCGCAATTTTATCTTCTATGATCTTTATTAAAGGCCTTAGAAAAACGAAAGAAATAAATTATGGTTTTTAATGAATTATAAAAACATTAAGTTTATATCTATAAAAACAGGTTTTTGCATAACAAATTATTTTTATTATTTTATTTATTTATTTAATTTTAACAATTTTAAAGTTGTTGTAATTGCAATTACTAAAAAGACATCCTTGTACAATAAATTTGCTTACAATATATATATCCCCAATAAAAATAACAGAACTAAATTAACTAACAACAGGTTCCAAAGTATTATAGAATAGCTAAAGACAAAAAAGAAGATTGTAATCTTAATCACAAAGATGCTATATCTATCTATGATGCTAAATCTTATTTTTCTTAACAATAGAACAGCTTCGATAAATTTTTTCATTGTTGATCTAAGATAGCTTTTTACAAACACTTACATTGTTTGTTACTAAAGTAGTCGCTGTCTTTGTTACTAATTGTATTATTAAAAGATACAATTGAGTTGCCTCCTCATTATTTAATTGTAACATAAATACTCAGAATTTTGGAAAAATAAAAAATTGTTGGGAATTGGATTTTTAAATCGACTCCGGACTCCTTGCTCCTGATTTAGACTCCCCACTTCATGGAAAATACACATTTCAACTGTAAATCCTTTTTTCCAATATATTCGATGAAGCTCCTTTCAACTTTTGAATTTCGCTTTTCAAATAGAGGTGAGTCTTGTTCAAATTATGTGTATCATCAACGCTATGCAATGTTCACCAACATGTATTTTGAAATTTTTTTAACTTGCCACCAGATGCTGCAAGAAGGTTCAATGGTCGATTGGATGGGAAAAGAAATTCTGAGGTGCTGTTCGGATAACGGAACATTTGCTACGGTTTCAGGATCTTTCGTTTTCTGCTGCATTTGATTGCATCATCCAACACAAGCATGAAATCTTTTCACTATAGCTAGAAGGGATCATTCGCTCAAAAAGTCAGCAATTTTCTCTTTACCGAATATTATATATCCAAATAGCTGAAAACGGTTTTTCAGTTTCGAGATGAAATGTTAACTTTCATTTCTTTCTATAGAAAGATTCGACTTAGCCGTACAAAAAGCACAATCGTGAATTTGTTCGCCTTCACAATTTGTCTAAAATTTTAAACACTAAGTTTTTCCTACTTTTACAATATGGAGATTTTAATTTTTATATTATTTTAGCCTGACTCGTGGGGCAGAGACACGGAAGTGCTCAGCGAGCGAGCAGGAGGGTTCAGGTTCAAACCCACTAGAGGCATCCTTCGTTGTCACTGTTTTTAGGAACGAGAAAATTCTATGACGATATTGACAGCATATGTAGGTGTCTTGCATCATCATTCAAGGTGCCATATGGAAGTTTTACGGGCCTTAAGCCATACGAAACGCATATGCGAGGCTGTTACCCCTAAATGGCTTCCCTTCCTCACCCGCCGATGTGTTGTTCTTTACATACAATAGTACATGATGTCCACTGATGGTCATCAGCAAAATCAAAAAAAAAAAAAAAAAAAAAAAAAAAACTTTTCTCATTTTGATAAATATCTTTAAAATGTAATTTCTTAATATCCAGGTTTCTTTATAATTTCCAAACTGTATGCCTACTTTAAAAAGTTAATTTGACTGCGAGATTATATATATATATATATGTTCCACCATTGCATAAATCAGATAGCTCCTTTATTTTACCATTCCTGATTCCGAAGATCGTAATCTCACATGAATATAACAGGTATGATCGCGATAGAATAATCTCTATGATATTTTTAAAAAATCCATTTTTCCTGCATTTAATATTACATTCTCCTATTACTAGACCGCTCAAGAATGCACCGAAAATGTTAACTGCTATGTTTAAGAATTTTTATTATTTTCAACATAACAAAAAGCGGGATGTCCTGAGCTTGTTCTCGAGAGTTGTATAAAAAAGAATATTTTTTTAAGGCAAATACGAGTTCATTTGTGATCTTTGGTAACAGTCATTCTATCACGATTCCATATTGTTTTACAGATATTTGACTCGATGTCCTTTAGTAATCAAAAACATGAGCGAAGAACCACGAGTTATCGTTTGCTTTTGACCGCTTGCAATTAATTTAAGTTATTTTTTTTTTCTATAAAATGAATAAAAATGAAGATGTTTTGAATGTACCATAAAGTGATCACGAAAATTGTGGAGATAAATCAGGTAATTACAATTCTGATTCTAATCTGCAATTCGAATGTCTAAATTAATCTGAAATATGAATTTTCACAAATTTCCATAATAGACAATAAAATTGAATATTAATATTATCTAGGGGCTTGATGGCCGAATGGCTAGCGCTCTGGCGTTCGGTACCACAGGTATCGGGTTCACAAATCCCGGCTTTGCCCATGGGTGTTGTAGTGGTTCGGAATCCACTTTAAGCCGTAGGTCCCGGTCCTAATTGGATCGTAGAGCGCTGCGGGGGCATTGTTACTCCGCGTCCGTGGCTTACCATCAAGTTACACGCGCCCCTGGGTAATGCAAAGTGAGTAACATCGGTGCAAATCTTATGGCGAAAGATCACGGTCTATCTGCCAGCTGCATTAGAAGAAAATATTAATATTATCTAATATTGAAAAGAAACATTAGAATATTCATTATAATTCTATCGATGTATATTTTCGGTTGTTGTATAAAAGATTGTTCTGAAACAAAATTGTATTTATTCCTATTCAATTTCACAATTCGAATGGCAAAATTTATCTGAAGTATGAATTCTTATAATTTTCTATAATATAAAATTAATAAAACAAAATTGAAAATTAATATTATAGAATATAGAACAAAAGCATATTAGAATATTGATTATAATACTATCAATGTATATTTTAGGTTGTTCGATAAAAAAATTGTTCTGAAGCAAAATTGTATTTGTTCTTATTTAATATGCAATTCGAATGGCCAAATTTATCTGTCGTTTGAATTTTTATGAATTTCTGTCAAAATTGAATATTAATATTATAGAATACTGAATAGAAACGTGTTGAAATATTGAATAGAAACCTATTAGTCTATTGATTCTAATTCTATAAATGCATATTTTCAGTTGTATAAAAAATGTTCCGAAACAAAATTGTATTTGTTCTTATTCTTTGTTTTGAATGGCTAAATTCATCTGAAGTAGAATTCTTACGAATTTCTATAATAAATAATAAATATTGATTCTGCAATTCGAACGGTTACATTTATATGAAATATGAATTTTTATGAATTTCTACAATAGAAAATAAAGATAAAATTGAATATTCAGTAATGAATATTGAACAGAAACATATTAAAGTAGCCATTCTAATTCTATCAATACATATTTTCGATTGTTCTATAAAAATTTATTGTGAAACAAAATTGCATTTAAAAAAAGTCGTTTGAAGGGATAAGCGAAAAAAAAAAAAAAAATGAAAGAAACTCACCATAATCCTCTCTCCTCATGGAATGGCTGATCATGAACAAAAAACTAAAATCCTACTGAACCGACGGCATTGTATGCAGATGCTTGAAATAAAAACAATTCCCACGAGCTGTTACTTCACATGTTTTCCACTCGGAAGAAAAATCCGTTTTTGTGTTTATCCTCTGGTGACCAGGCAACTTCTGGATCCAAACCGGCTTTTTTGGAGAAGAGCACGTGACCAAGCTCGGAACCCGGGTTCGGCACGTCCGTTCTTTCTGAGAGTTGGTCACAAGAGTGATGTTCCAAAGAAGAACTTCGGCTCTGGCTTAAGGCCGTGGCTCACTTTTTTTTTCGAGGTCAGGGTTGATGTGTTTGTTTTTGCTTTTTTTTATCAGTACCGAAATGTAGTTTAAGATTCGTCACTTTTTGCCGTGATTGGAAGATTCCAGCGGAATTTTGTTGATGATGGTTGACTGATGTTTCTCTTTCATGCGATTTCAACCGTGATCGCTTTTAAAAAGGATCTGGTATTGCTTTTTCAAGAAGAAAGGCATATTTAGATCATCTTTTGAAGATGTGGGGCGGGGGACCCTCAACATTATGTGGATGTTTAAAATTAACAAATTAACAATTTAATCATACTAGGTCCTAAAAATTTTGGGCACATTACAAAGTAGCGTAAAAAAGACTCACAATGCACTTACAGAAATTACCGTAATTTATTGCCGAATTTGCTCTCGATGCAGATTATTATTTTTTCCTTTCTAATGCAGCTGGCAAACACTTAAGCTGTTGTGTTTGATGCCTTTAGACAAGCGCTGCACCGACGTCACTCACTTGAAGATAAGCTACGGAAGCGCAGTAACAATACCCCCACATCTACCATCTTATTAGACCGGCTCCAACGGTTTAAAGTGGATTCGAAACACTGCAAACATCTATGGCACCACCGAGACTTGAACCTGAAACCTGTGATATCAGGCACCAGAGAGCTAGCCATTCAGGCCCCACGTATGGCACACTAATTAAATATCTCCCAATTTCGGATGTGCAGATTATAGGTCAATATGCATGATTTGTGGACATTTTGTTTTCCCTAACTGTTGCATAAAAAAAAAAATTCTGTAAAAGCACTCCCTAAATGTTTTTGTCCATAAAAATTGTCAGAACTCCATGCGAAAGAAAAAAATATACACAAACTGACTGTTGATATTCAAAGACAAAGAAAGAAAGAAAAACATAGCTGTTGTAGACTATAGTAGAGAATCGCACTCTTGCAAAATTAGATAAAACGGAGGACACTTCCCATAAAGGTGTGTGTTTCTGGATGAAAAACACCTGGAATAAATTTATAGTTATAGAGCTTTCTTTATCCAAAGCCAAATAATTAATGAAATTCGACACTGATGAAGATTTTTATCTCTCTAACTTAAATCGACGGAGGAAAAATTCGTCTCTTTTGTTGTTCTTAATTACAGATTGCATTGTTGTCCATTTCAGATTACATTGTTGTTCTTAATTAGAGATCTTCGTTCCACTTTTCACTAAAGTACATTTATGTCATTTCTTTATTTTGTAATTATGATATCAACATATTTTTCAAAACTGAGCAATGTTTTGTCAGTTTTAGGCTATAGATATAACAAGTAATATAAAAACAAATTGTTTTAAGTCAATTCCTTCTTTTTTTTTTTCACTCTATTGCAGAAAGTCCTTTATAAATAATTTTCATTATTTTTTTTAAGTTTATCTGGCGCCATCTACTGGTAGATATATTCAACTTAAATATTAAAAAAAAAATTAAATTAATTAATTGAATTTAATTACTGAATTAATATTTGAAAAAACTGTATTAACATCCAGTGTCATCCACTACAAGTTTAAAAAAAAATGCATCTGAACTTGAGTGGATGAATAAAAAGTATTTTATGAACGGTTGAAAATTTGAACGAGATATATATAGGGAGTGTGTTAACTAATAAAAGGAATTGAAAAAAGAAGATCTTGATTGGTAGATCGTTAAAGAACAGGCTAGAATTAGCCACTATTATACACCTTTACAGACTATATAATATTTATTTGGGTTTTTAGTTTATTTATTTGGTAAGGGTGTGTATTATAGGCAGGAAGCAATATTAATTCATTTTAATGGGATATTATTGCATATTCTAGTGATACTCTTCTTCATTGGCTCAACAGGCCAAGGCCGTCTGCCTACAGGCAGATTTCGAGAGAGTTGTGAGATGTTTTATTTTTAAGGGATATATTTGTCATTTCTATGGCCTAAAGTCATATTAGACTGGAACCTATGGTTTAAAATAGATTTCGAACCACTACAAACATCCATGGCACAGCCGGGACTCGAACCCGAAACCTGTCACTCGGCCATCAAACCCCAGTGATACCCTATTCGACTTTATTCCATGCATAGATTATTATCTGAGATGTTGTGGAATTTTAAGAGCTTATTCTCCACTCTGCAACTTCATTGAATCTTTCAGGTAGAGTCTCCGAAATTCTATATCATTAAAGTCGAAATACCATTAATACTTTTTCTGATTAAAATATTTCAATTGAATTTTTATTTTCTGAAACCACTTTTACCCATGATACAATAGCAAAAAAAAAAAAAAAAAAAGAGTGTATATTTTCAGTAAATCAGAAAAGTATGCATGCACTCCATATCTCAAGTTATGAATTTTTAACAGTTTGATTTAAAAACAAGACATATAATTTGTTGGCGGATGTTACTCATTGTTATGGGTTTATTTTTTAAAAAAAAAAGAATAGCAAATGAATGGAATTTAAATTTTCAAACTACTACATCACATCACTGTGCCTAGAGCTGAGTTGCCAGTTGGGAATAATGTAGGTGAGAAGTCTGGCTTGGCTTCGTTACGCTCTACAATCATATGATAGCAGGACCTACGTCTTAAGGTGTATTCCGAACCACAACAAACATTCATGTCACCGCCGGGACTCGAACCCGAAACTTGTGGCACCGAGTGTCAGAGCTCTAGACACTCGGCCATTCAGGTCCGTAAATTTTCAAACTAAACTTTCAAATTTATTTCCTCATCTGCAACAAATAATCACAAAAGCATAATGGCATTGTGAAAGTTAAAAATTTGTGGCCAATGAAAAAGGCTCATCACAGTTCTTTTAGCATTCTCTAATATTAGAGAGTTTTTGCATACCGTAATTTTTATAATACGGTATTTTTTTCTCCCTAGCGCGCATGCTCATAGGAAATTGCTCATGCTTATCTGTAATAATGTTTAATATGAGCATGCGTGCTAGGGAGAAAAAATACCGTATAATAAAATTACGGTATGCAAAAAACTCTATTTACTCTATATTTTGAAACTTTCACAGCTGTTTTCGTACGGTTCAGCGTTAAATATTTCTAAGATTTACTAATAACTTTACGAAAACAGAGTTTTGAGAGGAAATGAGAAATTTAATAATAAAATTGCAATTTTCGAGGGGCAATTACTAAAATTATCGCCCGAAATCTTGCAACGATGCCAAAGATTGGTGAAAAAATTTCCGGCAGAAAACAATATTCATAACAAGACATAAATTGAACGGCGAGCATATTCTAGTAATTCCGAATGTTGTAAGAAAAATGAAAGGAACTGGTGTAGAAACCAATTTTGTCGTCATGTAAACAAGACACCGGTTTTAGGTTTACCAATATCAGATTATACTGAAGAAGAACCAAAAAAAAAGTTTTGACCTTGCAAAAAATTACGGAAACAAACCCAAATCTTTCAAAATTCTGCAACTTTTTCAATTCCTTCTATTAGTTCACACTCTCCCTATATATATTTGTATATCGTGTTCAAATTTTCAATCGTTCACCAAATACTTTTTATTCATTCACTCGAGTTCAAATACATTTTTTAAACTTGTAAGTGGATGACACTGGATGTTGATACAGTTTTTCAAATATTAATGCATTAATTAATTTTAGTTTTATATGGGAGAAAAAAATTTCTCTTATATAAGATATTTTGCAGGATATAAATTTAGAATAAATACCGTCAGTGGCGAAGCGTGTAGGTCGCTGGAAAAAAATTCTGGGTTCTAGTCTGAGTCAAGGAGGGAACGAAATGGAAAATAAAACATGTGAATAAATGAATGAGAGGGATGGAAAGTGTGTGATGTGAGAGAGAGAAATTTTTAACTTAAAAAATGAATGAAAATTATTTATAAAGGACTTTCAGCAATATAGTGGAAAAAAGTAGGAATTGACTTTAATTTTTTTTTTTTTTATTTTACTTGTTTCAGATAAGTTCTAGATCCAAGCATCAAATAGACACCAGAAAGTTTAGAAAAATCAAATGCTTATGTCAAACCAAAGAATATAAAACGTGGCTTTGGTTAGTTTTCGGTTAGGGGTCACATGTCAGAAGTTGGATCAGAGAATTCAGTAATCATCAACACAATAATGAATCTGCACAATTACTTGAAAGAACAGCAGAAATCATGTAAAAATTCAATCATTCAATTAACACATTCTAAGCATAACTAATCTAAAATTACATATTGTTCAGGTCACAAAATTGACAGAAACAAGGAAGAAGGAAAAAAAACCGACTAGCACCACAAACGAATTGCACCACATTGCGACAATCATCGCAGTCCGTCCGAGCCGTAGCTGCTAACAAAGTGATATCCATGTGATTTGCCTCTTATTTTTTTATTTAAAACACTTTATTAAAACCTTCGTTTATACTATTTAAGTAGTTTTGATAAAACTATGATTTATTTAAGTGCTACAGATTTTCTATTATCAGCTAGAAAACCTGTTGATTATTGGTGCTTTTTATTGATGGAGATTGGTTTGATTTGGTTTGCCACTTTACTGTCATTTTTTGCACTTTTCAGGCAAATTAGACCGGGACCTTCAGTTTAGAGCAGATTCCGAATCACTAAAAAAAACATCCAAGCCACTGCCAGGATTCGATTCTGGAGCTTGTGATACCAAAGACTAGAGTGCTAGCCAGATAGCCATCTGGCCAATGAAGAAGTTTGATTTATGAAAAAGCTTTACTACTGAACCCAAAAAAGTAAGACAATTTTTTTCAAAAACCCTTTAATTATTTTTCTAAATTTATTTGATAGCTTTCAAAGTATTCCCCTCCGGACACAATGCACTTTTTCCAACGTTTTTTCCAATCCTCAATGCATGCTAAAAAGTCAACGGCAGAGATGGCCTTCAAAGCGTGCGGCGATTCACGTTGAATCTCTTCAATCGACTCAAAAAGTGGTCTTTTGAGTTTAGGGAATAGCCACAAGTCACGGTGAATACGGTGGTTGTGGAACAATATGGGTTTCATCAATGCAGTGTGAGCTGGCGCATTCAGTGTTTTAGTACCAATCGAGATTTGACGCATTTGAAGCCCAAAATGGAATTGGCCGATCCTTTTGAAATTCCATCATCAGTAGCAAGGTCTCCAATTGTAAATCGATGATTTGCAAACGCCAGATCTTTAATTTTTTGTGCATGAGCTTCGTCGGTTGATGGTCGACCAGAGAGCTCTTCGTGTTCAAAGCGTTCTCTTCCTTCTTTGAACTGTTTATACCGCTTCTAAACATTTCTTTCCGATATAGGAATGCTCACTGAATGCCTTCTGCAACATTCTATAAATTTTTGCAAACAAAATTCAATGCAAGTTCTTTACTCAATTCATTCAGACATTTCAAAAATAGCCGAATCACTTTTAGCGTCTCACAAAGCCAAGAGTAACTCAAACACTCATGAATATTTTGACTTCAAATTTCACACAGATGTCAAGAACAGTGCCAGCAACCTAAAAAAGAAAAAGAAAAATTGAAATTCCATAAGCCCCGGGAATTTTAAATTGAAAATTGGTCTTACGTTTTGGACACAGTAGTATTGTTGAAATATGGATGGAGCAGTTTTACACCTGACAGTTGTGATGTATTATTTAACAAAAATTTGAACTTCTAATTGATCAGATCAAGAGAATTCTAATTTGCGTGTGGTATCCGTCGCAGTCACTTATTTGAGGAAGAACACGAAGAAGCAGATAAACATACAGAATAAATGAAAATATAGAAGAATTCTGTCATTTCCCAACCAGAAAACACTCGAAATATTTCTACTTTCTGCAGAAATTTTTTTTTTTCATTCAGTCATCCATAAATTAATTTCCCTTTTCTATTTCTATTGCATTTATCTCTGATTTTACATTTTTATTTCATTTTTTTTTTCGGGTTTGATATCAAAATGAACTATTTCTGTGTTTTTTGTTTTTTTTTTTTAAGCATTTTTTTTAAATAGGGGTCGTTTTTTTTTTTTTCTCTCCTCATCCTAGGAAATCAGCGATAGATAGCAATGCTAGAACTCAAAAGGAGTTATAGCATTCAAAATTCTGCAAGTTTCGTTTAATGTTAAAAAAAAAAAAATCTTTAAATTTCGACAAACAATGCATAAACTGTTTTTTACTATGATATATTAAGAAATCCATTCCTGATATTTCAATCTATCAATAAGTGATATAGATATTTTCTTCTCTCTCAGTCTTCTTATCCGTTTAACCTACTTCTGATGTTCACTTTTCTAATCGAAATAGCAGAAACGTTTTATTTCTCGAAAGGGCCATTTTCTCTTGGAATTATCAAGTCATTTTCTTGTGCAGATATTGAACAATGAACCGTTTGCAATCCAGATTTGAATGTTTAATCCACATTTCGGGAGCCAGGCGAGAGCAGGTGAGCGTGAAATGATTTCGTGCGCGCATTCGGGCAAAGCCGAGCACGAAAGTGAATCGGAAAGTAATTCGGTTTAAATGTCTTACTTGCACAGAAGAACGGAAAGTGATTTCCTGTTGTCGACCGAGTGGAACATTTACGAGAATTCTGGGCCAGAAGGAATAATTAATACCCTGATAATACAAAAACATATCACTCAATGCTGTAATAAGCTTCTCTGCAATCTAGGAAGCAATCCTTTCCCAAATTTGAAGCATGTCTACCATACCTAATGGAATTTCATCTGTATGTATATTTCCTATACCCAATGTGGTACATCTATTAGTCATGAATGTTCGGACATAGACTTATAGTTTTTCTGATACCGCCCCTAAAGATCTTCAGGGATGTACACACATTTTGGCATTCAATGTGTGGAGAATATAATATTTTGATTTTGCAATAAAGAGGGTTTTTTTTTTTTCGTCTTCAAGGTGGAGAGTCTTCGAGAAGAAAGGATCGTCGGACAGATAATGTCCCTGTGAGATGCACCCATATCTATCTATCAAAATGTAAATTTTTTTCTTTAAAAAAATGTAAGTAAAATTTATTTCATATAAATGTAAACGAAATGTAAAAACACCTTCTTACTGCAATCGGCATATTATGTTGGCAATCTAAGTTTTGCTCCAATATATGGACTGCATCTCACACTTGCTCCAAGGAAGTTATTTATGACCGATAATCTTTCCTTTTCTAAGACACTCGCTGTCGTGACAGGGCAGGGTCGAAGCACCCCATTGGGTACTGGGTGCATGGCGTCCCGTTTCATTTCGTGGGAAGGGTGCGCCATAGCCATTGTTACAATATTAATTTATGACAAATCAGCATGCAGGCCATGGTGTTGTATGACTTCAGTTAATAGCACTGTAGATAAACTTTTTATAAGCTTGGCATTACGGTAGGGACACACGCAATGGAAAAATTTTGTCAATCAGGAGCTACGCAATGATCCGTGCAGACACAGAGACCTTTACAGATCTTGCCATCAGCTTCCACATGTTTGACAGTGATATAATAAGCTGTGTGTTTCCTGTTGTCAATGAGCATCGTTCGTGGGAACCATGGCCCAGAGTGTCGTGTGTTTAAATTCATTATCGTCCACTGGTCCCTTCACCTCCTTTCAGAATTACCAGAACAGCAGATGTGGCAGGCAACTCACCGAACAGATCACCCATCCTCAATCATTCCAATAATTCTTCGCTTCAAAAACTGCGACAGTTGTTGATATCTGCTTTGAAGGTGGTGAAAATAAATGACATAAATAATATCTCTATATAAAATAAACTGCAGATAGAATATCTCAATAGATAAACTGCATACTGAATATCTAATGTTTTTGGAATAGGGTGGATGCACATTAACTCTCTCTACTATGGTTATCAGCAATTCTAATCATTTGCACATGTTCTTCCCACAAATCTTCATGACAAGTTTCTTGGCAGTCTGGCAACTCTTCTGTACCCTAACTTTTATGTTAAGGAGCGTATAGAGGAAAAAAAAATTTAATAAAAAAAAAATTGCTTGCATAACATCGAACCTCTGGTATAGTGAAATTTCTCGGATTGACTCTCTCTTCCTCCCGTTCCAATGTGTGAAATCCATAAATTGAAGGAATACGGATTACGGATTAATTTCTTCTAAAACAAAGATTGGCCAATTTCTCGCAAAACACTATCGCGCGCATGCTCTTCAAAACCTAGAAATGCCATAGAAAGAACTTCGAAAGGTGAAAAGTTGTTAAGAAAAGGACAATGCAATTTGCTTTCTTGGAGTTTGGCTAAGTCACTTTAATTTCTCATTTCACGCTCTACTTTTTAGTAAACGAATCAGTTTTATAAGCACTTTACTTTTAGTTTGTAAAACTGTCTTTTCTTTGACAGGATTCGCATTATTCCTGTCTTCGAACAATATGATTGTGAACTCATTTTTTGATACTTAAAGAGAGCTTAATTTAGCTCCTTAATAATAAATGGCACTTTAAATACAATAGAATAGTAATAGGAAAATTTTTAATGGTGTAATTTAATAATAGTGGATTTTTTTAAAAATATTAAACTTCACATAAGAGGCAATTTTTAAAATAAAAAGTTTGAAAAGGCAAAAAAGTAACAACAACTTATTTTAAGTAAGTTTGTTTTAATCGTTTAAAAGAATTTTTTTTTTTCGAAAAAGACTTTTTATGTACTATTATATCGATGGTTAAAATCTGATTAACTGCGAAACCAGATTTCTTGGATGCGGTTACAAAAAGGGAATAAGGTATACTGTATTTGTTTATAAACGTATTTAAACAAATAAAATTTAAATTTAAATTATTTTATCTGATAACTATAAAACTTTCGATAACCATAAGCTTTGAATGTTTTTTTTTTTTTCTTCTAATGCAGCTGGCAAATAGACCGTGATCTTTCGCCATAAGGGCTGCACCGATGTTACTCACTTTGCATTACCCAGGGGGCGTGTGTAATTTGATGGTAAGCCACGGACGCGGAGTAACAATGCCCCCGCAGCGCTCTACGATCCAATTAGGACCGGGACCTACGGCTTAAAGTGGATTCCGAACCACTACAAACACCCATGTCAAAGCCGGGATTTGAACCCGATACCTGTGGTACCGAACGCCATTCGGCCATCAGGAATGTCAGGAATTTCAAAATCAGTAATAATAATTTTTTTTTTTATTGATAAAAGATTCTGATTGTAATCAATTATCCAAAACTTTCTTTGCACAATATTTTTTGTATTCTGAGTGGGGTTTTTTTTTATTATTATTTTTTTTATACTTTAAAACTACAAATAAAAAAATATATGTATATAATAATACTCGAAAGAGAAATTTCTGATTGTAAATAGGTTTTAAAAGCGAAAAATGAAAATCCATTCTATTTAGAATCTAGGACGGTTAAATATGAGGTTATTTTTGTAATAATAAATTAAGATATTTGTCATCTATTGCTCAGTACTCTTCATTAAACATATTGTTCACCTGCATTTAACAAAACTGCTAAAATATTGTAATAGAAATGTTTTAATTTAACACAGTTTGCTTTCCATTTATTGTCGAAATAAAATTCATTGAATAAATTTAGATAAAATTGCACTTTCAAGGTTAATGTCGGAAAATAAGTCAAAAAATATATTTCTTGTAACATTACTAATAAAAATTTAAGGATTTCGTTATATTTCTCATCAATCAAATACATTTGAAAATAAATTTCATTTATCATAAAATACAATTCATTTAAAAAAGAACTGAAATCTGCTCTGCAAATTTCAACTTATCATGTGTGAACATTCGAGAACGAATGAATATACTCAGGATTATAACAATGTTTAATAATGCAAGAGATATATGAAGCAATTGATTGGAATACAACAAATTCAACAGCCACATGAATATAGCAATGTTGAATAGATCAAGAACTTCAACACTATACAGCTCAATAGGCATGGGAAAATGTCAAAAGTGATAAATGTGAAACTTCAAAAAGGAGGAATTGATCAACGCACTACGAGTACTTATAGCCATTGGACATACAAATGTTTAAAATCCCAACCTAAAACATAAAAAGTGAAAACCTTACTACAAAACACTTCAAGCAAAAGCCAAATTCTCCAGAAAATTCCTGAAGACTAACGTCATTCATGAATCATTTCAAGAGTTAAGGGATCCAAAATACCATTTTCCGCCAAAGTTTGCAATGGAGTTTTATTTGCTTGACCCTCATTTTCGGATAACGTCACGGGCCCCTAACCAGGACAACATCATGTTTACACCTGATAAAAAAAAAGTGCAGATGTGTTTTATTATTATTATTATTTAGTTACAAGCTGAAATTATTAATTAAAAAAAACATATGTTTGTATAATTTATTTCAAAATCTTGAGCTAAAAACAATTAGGATTCGTCTACAAATTTGTACCATTGCCCAAGATATTAACGAGCCAAATCTGGGTCGGCGAAAACATGGAATGTTTGAAAATTTGAAACACGTAATTCCCCGGTAACGATTTTCTTGCTTGGCGACGTCCAATTATCTCGTTTGATTCTTGTTTCCTTTTTTTCCCCAAGACCTGCTATTATTTCCCTTTTTTTCTAACGATGTTTATTGAAATTTTTATGGGCCTTTCTTTCTTAATATACCGTCAAATCAGTTTTAAGTCATGAATTGACGGAATTTTTAAAAGAATCTTAAAAGTAATGTTTCTTTGCTTCTGAACTGATTTCGAGGCGGGCGATTTGTGTAAGACCATCAACTCACTTCGACTTGTTGAGTCTACGGGCAAATTACCACGCAAGTTATCTTATTAAAATCATTCTTATCTTATATTATCGTAACAAAAGAAAAAAATTTTTATTTTTTTATTTCCAATGGCATATTATGAACAGTTACAGCAAAAAAGAACAACGAAAAAAAAAAAAAAACATACAGCATACAACAACAACAAAATAATACAACAAAACATGCTGAAACAGAGTTCATTAATCTAACAATAATGCCAAGTTGCAGATCTTTTAGCCACTAGAAAGTGTTACCAGGTGCACCACGGGGTGGTAGATCTTCTGCGCACCCACAAAAGAAAAGTAAATAAGAATATTTGATCTATTTTTTGCACAATTAATTCTAAGTTTTCATGGGCGGTTTCATTATTTTTCGATCTTTTGAAATTCCTGATTGAAAAATTGGTTCACACATTATATCGATCTATTATCTAATAATAATTTTATTTTTAAATGACACGGTTTTAGTTCAGTAAGTTTCCTTAATTAAATTCATTTCGCAAGTTCTCGACTTTTCTTTCATATCCAATGTTGCATAAGACACCAACAGAGCTCATTGCAGCTACCAACGGCATCAATTTATGTGTCGTTTCCACATCTAATATTGCATTATACTCTCAACAGAAATCACTGCAGCTATCAACGGTATCAATTTAATATGCCGTTTTCACATCTGATAAAGCATTACAGTCCCAACTGAAATCACTACAACTGTCAATGGTATCAATTTAATATGCCGTTTTTATATCCAATGTTGCTTTAGAAACCAACAAAAATCACTGCAGCTATCAAAGACATCAATTTAATATGCCGTTTTCACATCTGATAATGCATTATACTCCCAACTGAAATCACCGGCATCAATTTAATATGCGATTCTTTGATTTTAAGGATTTTTTTTTTTGGTTGTAATTGAAAGGGCCTTGTTTTACACTTGTAAGAAGCCCTCTTGACCATTTACACCATCCATAAATCAACCAGCTGCCCAATACTGGAGTTGGGAATGGATACTTTGATAGCTCAGTGATTACATTACTGTATTATGTCTGTTGATTTTAATTTGTTAACTTTATTTTAAGGTGAATAATAATTTAAGTTTTTATTTTTAAGGAATAACGTTATGAGAAGAGGTCTATGCCATTCCTATGACATCAAGATTGCGTGAACCGTCCTTTGCTTCTCCATCTCCATTTCACTTATAACTAACAAACAACTGATTTTTTTTTCCTGAAATACCGAAATAGCTTTTGTTTAGTAAGAAAGTAAGCATTAAAATATTAGAAAAACATTTACATATAATGAATCATCATAACTGGCTCGACAGCCCGTTGTGGGCCTTGGCCTTCTTTAAAAGATCCAGCCAGGCTGTTCTCCTCTTGGTCGTGGACCTCCGGTTTTTTATCTTAATAACATTAAAATCAGAGTCGACCCATCTCTTTTTCGGTCTTCCCTTTGGTCGCTGTCCAAAAGGGGTTACATTGAAAACCTTCAAAGCAGCTCTATCACTTTCCATTCTCATGAGATGACCGACCCATCTCATTCTGTTCAGTTTAACAAATTTTAGAATGTCAATATCTCTAAAAAGTTTGTAAAGTTCAAAATTGTATCTTCTTCGCCAATTTCCACTGTCATTGACAAAAAAATGTCCAAAAATATATAATGAATACATAGTTTATTTTTATTCTGAATAAAAAAAAAAAAAAATTAAATAGATAAGTATTAGATAAGTAAAGATAGATAGTATAAAGGGGTATTAGGTCAACTCTGTTGAACTCTTTTGTAAGCATTTTCTTTTTTTTTTTTGTTATTCTGTATTTTCCCCATTTTTGTATTGCCTTGCCATTGGAAGTAAAAAAGAAGCATTAGATAATTTCCGAATTTGTGTGTATGCGTGTGTGGTCCACGATAAAATTCAGTTGGTACATGAGGACCGCAATCTTCAGAAGCCATCATTAGATCTAATATACTTTTGGAAGCATTTGTATGAATCACTCAGTTCTGTGGCCATTAAAATACGATTCCTATTCCTATCGCCACCTCCATTACCGTTGCGACACCCAGCCTGTTACAGTGTGTTGCAAGTCCGACCGCCAACCTTGAACTTGTAAAGGGGAGGCGTTAACCTCGATTCCAGAGACACAGTTTCCAGCAGCATTCCCCTGCGGTTTCCCTGCACCTCCTTTTTCGAACCGGAACTCCGTGCTCACTGACGAGGGGGAAGGGGAGGGCCACCCTCCCTCGTCTCGAGAGATACCAACAGGGATTACTATTTGATCATGTGTCCAAGAGACGATGTCGCCTATTACGGTTTCCAGGTCTAAGGTTAATCACCCGTAGTTTCTGAATGAGATGCAGAAATAGAAAGGGTTGTTTATGTGATTTGCATATTAGCCGGGTTAGGGTTTTTGATTTATTGAATTGAGCATCGGTGGGCCTCATTTTTTTTAATTTTATTTATTTATTTATTGTTTACTTATGCTTACTACATACAGAAGGTGACGAGGAGAATAAATATATATATTTTTCTTTTGAAGATAACTGCTCTTCCTTTACGCGTTACACCAGGAAAAGATGAAAAAATCCAGAAATCTGCCCTCTTGGCAGCTAGACAGGCGTAGTGTGATGCTTGCACTATCCCAATCGCCACTAAGTCTTCTCCTTTCTGAAAGAAGTGACTGCAACAGACGCCGCTCGTGAAATAGGAAAATAAAAGGAATGAATAAAAAAATCATAAAAAAAAAAATAAATAAATAAAAAAAAATGAAAATAAAAAAATATATAAAGAAAAAAAAAAAAAAAATACATCGGTTCTGATATCGACCTTTTTTTTTTTTTGTAAGAATAACTATTTACTTTTCAGATCATCATCATGACTCCCACCGTTTAGCATAACCCTTTCACTGTTTTGTTTACTGTTTTCAATAATTTTGTGACATCGACAATTGGTTCGTAATTGTACCGAATTTAAACTTAACTTAAATTTTTTTATTTTTTTTTTTTTATTATCATTATTTTTTTTTATTTTATTTTTTTATTTAACTTTAGTATTTTTAAGTTTTCGAGTACTATTTATTTAATTCTAGAAACTTTATATTGTAATTTTTACATGCTAGCAATAAAGCAGCCAATTAAAAATTAAAATCCTATTTATGAATTAAGGAGGTTAAAGGGTATTTCTCCCCATTGATACTCCGTATTCGGTACGCCAGTTGCCAGTCGTGAAGTCAAACTACGCCCTCCTGCGCAGCTAACGTGCAGGAGAGGTGAGGTTCGAATTCGTTGGTGACGTTGTTTATTGATTTCAGAAACGAAGAGATTCGGTAGAGATTGTGGCACTGCGCGTACAGCGTCTCGCATCGAGAGTTAAATTGCCTGGAGGGAGTTTTCTGGTTTTCCTGGGAAGGCTGGCCTTCCTTTAACACTCGTCGGTGATCCACATGATGTCCAGCGATTTTCTCCTCTCACTCAGGGGGCCACATACCCGATGGAGTTTAATGGCACAAGTGCCAGATTTGGCCATGCTTAGCGAAATAATTGAGATTTTTTTTTAAATATCAAATTGCTTAAAAAGGAAAACACGTTACAAAAGTACAGCTAAGGAGCAATGAAAAATATAAAAGGTTGAAATACTAAAAATAGTATTTCAAAATCAGATAACATTCAGGAACAAGTAAAATCAGGTAGGGATAGAAGTATCGTATTTACTCTAAAATCATGTCATTCGTATCGTATTCCAACATTATATAACGATTCAGTTTAAGATTTTTGCAGTACTAAAATAATTAAAACAGCTTACAAGGCTCTATTTGTAAAAGCTTACAAATAGAGCTCTTTTTAAATAGCTTAAAAAATTGCACAATTCATAATTCATGACTGCGGCATATTTATCTTTTCATGTGTTTCATGTGTCCACAATATTCTTAAAAGGAATCAAAGAAGACCTCAAAGTGCCACAGTAGCCACAAAGTGCCACCACAAAGTAGAAGTATATATAGAGGAGAAACAATTTCAATCAAAGAGTATGACATAAAGGTTTAAAAAAAAAAAAACACCTTGAACTTTTATACAAAAGGCAGACTGTATTTTCATTAGAACTTTGAACTTTTCTTAGGAAAATTTGAAATAATCTACTTTGGACGTGATGAAAAAAAAAAAAAAAGAATCAGGAAATCCAGCTTTATCGAAAGCTAAATTCACCTGCAGCGTTTTAAACTGAGAAAAAAAATTATAATATGTTGTTCTAATGCAGCTGGCAATACAGAGACAGTTAATCTTTATGCCATAAGCAAGGGCTGCACAGCTGTTATTCATTTAGCATTACTCAGGGAACACGTGTAGTGTGAAGATATGCTACAGACACTAGCCCCATAACGCTCTACAATCATATTAGACCATGAACTACGGTTTAAAGTGGATTCCGAACCTCTACAAGCATCCATGGTACCGCTGGGACTCGAATCCGAAACCTGTGGTACCGATCGCCACAGCTCTAGTCACTCGGCCATCAGGCCCCAAAAATGTATACGAAAGTTCATAGAAAGTGACTTCTTTAAAATTTAGAACATTCTTAAAATTAAAAGTTAAAGAAGAAAAGGAAAAGGAGGTTAGAAATTAAATAACCATTGAAAAATAAAAGTAATTTAATGCCTACAACCTCTCAAGTTGTGATTGGCTTGGAAAATTAAAAATGCTTAAACCTAGAGGTACCTGAAAAAAAAAATTCTAGAAGATCAAAAGTATTTAACAGATTAGAAAAAGTCGAATCCGATTACTATTAAATTTAAACAGAGATCTACTTTCGTACCTTCGCTTTTCGCAGCGCAGCTCCTGAACCGGTAGTGCCCCTCAACCACCAGTGGGGCCCCACGACCTTGATACAAGGTTGAGTGGCCTCGGGCCCTCTTTTTCCCCCTCTCCCGGAATGAGGTCAGTAGACCTTTCCAGCAGGTGGCTCTGCTACCGATTACGAAGAAGTAGGAGGATGAAAATTCCATCATTAAATTGATTCTTTATAAATCAGAACACGAATGTTAGGTGACATTTTCGCTTAATTCATTTTCTTTTAATGAATGACTTGTAAACTATCGTATTCGCATTCAGAACATCTGATTCTACTAGCTAATAAAATAGTTATTTAATATATATTAATCACTTTACAGTAAGCTCTCTTTGATATGTTCCTGGCGATGGCATGGATATTTGTTAGGGGTTCGGAATCCACGTTAAACTGTAGGTACCGGTCTAATTAGCCCAGGGATGGGCAAACTACGGCCTGCCGGAAGTTTCTATCCAGCCCGCGAATAGAATTTAAATTTGCAGGTCCGAGGCAAATTAAAAGAAATCTCCATTATCCATATCCTTTTCTACTTTGATTAAATATTTTTTTTTTCTTCCTTTTTTTCAAAGGACTGATGATCTTTTTACTTTCTCTATTTTTGTTCTACAAAACATAAATCGACGGAAATAGCAATTACAGACAACTGTCAGTCAGTAAAGTATTAAAAGCGGAAGTTTAGTTATTTTGTTAGTTATAGCTGTAGTTTGGCGCCAACAAGCGTTATCTCTTTCTCGGGGAGCAGACATATGGGAATCCAATATAGGTGGATTAGACCTCACATGGGGCAGACTGCGCATTTTAAGCTCCAGCCAGCGGCGTTTTCTTTTGGCGCGAGTTCTAATATTATTGATTGCGTATGGAACGATTGCGGACATATAGCATCATTGTGAATAGCGGTGAAATTATTAAAAGTATAGCGTAGCTAGTGCTTGTTTGAGTTATTCGTAAAATATTTCAAAAATAAAGTATATATATATTATTGGTTATTAATATTATAAATATTATGGTAATAATAAATGGTTACTAATGTTATAAATATTTTTAAAATTTTAGAAAAATTTATCTTGGTCCACCAAACTTTTTTCTTCGATTTTTGGCCCGCGATCGAAAAGGTTTGCCCATCCCTGTATTAGCCTAAAGTGTGCATAAAATGACAGTACAGCGAGAAGTCAAACCTTTGATAGGACACATTCGAAACCACAATGACCAAACAAACCTGACGAATGAGCGAGTTTGCCGGATTATCGAACGTCTATGTTAGTGGTTCACAAACTTTTTGAAGTCGGGGTGCATTTAAAAACTTACAAATAATTGTAGGAGCCCTATATACAAATTTTTGACAAATAAGCATCCTACACTCGAAATAAAAACTTAGACAGTGAATTCACTATTATAAAGCCATATCAACTGCGTCAAAGGAAAATTATGGAAAAATTTTTTCCTCATTACCTCTAATCGGCAAATATTCAAATCTATTTCTCCCCCAAATAAACTCCTTCTTTATAAACAAGTAATAAGGCCCATTCTTAAGCAAGCAGATTAAGTGAAATTGCGATTATGGAATTATGTCATCATGGACGAAGTATCCTTTCGAAAAGTCCTGAAGGGATAAAAAAAAAGCATATACTCTAGATACGATATCATCATCGAGACCAACGAGGGAAAACAGATTCCTGCAATGATGTTGATAAGGGCCTATACAATCAGAATTAGCCCCTCAGACGATCTCCAACTTTAGTGGTATTCCATCGTTTGAATTCTAAACAATTAACCACGAAGAATTCATAGCTACCAGCTGATTGGTATATCCGGATATTAGATGTACCACCCGTCTACCAAAAGAGGCTGCCAAAGAGATGTGGTGGCCACATATGAGAAACAATTTCCTCTGGGCTCAATGTCAGGGTCCCCTTTTCTTGGGACATTGGTTGGCACACATGGGAAACATGTGTCAGAGATTGTTAGTAAATCAAAAATATCAAACAAATGACAAAAAATACATTGTTTTCCATATCAAATTTTAATTTGAATAATAAGAAGTAAATAACAATTAGTACGGTAGAATCAATGCGGGGAACAGTAACGAAAAATAAGCAAACCGCAAGAAGATAATGAGTCGCAATAAGCTCTCACGAAAATGATATTTGTAGTCTCGAAAAGAAAATAAAGACAAGAAAAAAAAAAAAAAATGAATGCTGCGTTGAAACCGGAGTCGTGATAAAAAAAAAAGAATCTATGGAAAATATGCATTTAAGGGGCTGAAATATAAAAATTCAAACGAGTTCTATATTAAAAACTTAATTTTCTTTTGTCATGCGATTATTTTTAAAATCAAACAACATATATTTTTATGATTTAAATAATTATTGCGACACAAATTCACATCTAGGTCGCATTTTAGACTATATGTATTGAAACTTTAGAAATTTCATGTGATTTTATCTGGGTAGAGTAATATATGAAAGGATGGAATGCGTATCCCACGGGCTTATTTCATTAGTTTCAACATGAAAAATATTGAAATTGCAAATCAAACAATAAGTTAACGATGTACAGGGCTTTCAATGAGTTCTTGTAAGTTTCTCTACGAGTTTTTTTTGCTCTAAAGAGAAAGCAAGTAATCACAAACACCGTTGCCGTAATTGATTCCTGCAAAATAGCTGATAGAATGCTTAAAGCAATTAAGCTTCATGGGCTAAATATTGGATAAGTGCAAATCGATGAACTGGCTATTTGAGAGAAAACGGTGGGTTGTTCAAAAGTAGTAAAAAAGTAGCAAAACGATCCACGATGAGGCCAAACATCTGACAAGGCCCTGAAACCACCGCATCTCTTTAGCGAAACTGGTTTCTTTTTGAGATTCCGAAAATCCAACTGTACCGAGAACAACGAGGAACATCTTTTCATTCAGACTTTAGCCTTTTAGGTCATTGCTTTCACCTCTTGGTCAGTTTTAATGCATCTCATTTTCAAACAATGGCTATTAAAAAAATAAATGTATGGGAATAATTTCTTCATTATTTTGGGGCTTGGCTTGGTTTGGTTTGTCGCTCTACGGCCATCTTGTGCACACTTTGGGCTAAACAGACCAAGACCTACAGTTTAAAGTGGATTCCGAACCACTCACAAACATCCATGCCACCGTCAGGATTCGAATCTTATTTTGGGACGGAGATTGTGAAAGAAATTTTGATTTCTTTCTAAATTGAGCAACTCAGTGAAAAATTTCAAATTTTTTATTTTTCGTCCTAACTACTTCCACGTCTGCAATAGTACTTCGATTTCCATTAGACACACCCCTAACTCCCCACCCTCCTTGCAGCCTTTTGGCCAATTGGCTATGGCCTTTGTACTACAAGCTTCAGAGCGGTAGCATAGATGTTTGTGAGCGGTTCGGAATTCACGTTAAACTGTAGGTCCCGGTCTAATTAGCCTAAAGTGTGCACAAAATGACCGTAGAGAGACGAAACAACCAAACTTACTCCCCGCCACTCTTATTACAGATGTCAGATTTTTCCCATAGAACTTTTTGCCAAGGCTTGATTCCTTCGCTCCCAAAACATCGAACATCTTCTTCGTTCGAACGAAAACACGATTCCTGACCCTGAAAGATTTCTCCGTTGTTTCGGGGGCGCTCAGCTGGAAGCATGTTGGTCAGTGGAACGATTCGCGCCGCCAGCCCACAGATGTTTAAAAATAATTCTCACCATCGGCACGTGACCACCCAGGAGGCTCGGCATCCGGGACTTTGAAGAAGGGAAGCGTCAATACTTTTACCGAGGACGTTAGGTGCTGAATGGAACAATGGAAAACACTTCGTTCTCTAACGATAAACAAGGTTTATGGATGGATGATTTAGTTTTCTGTTATTACTTTTTATTGTTATTCTCAGCTTCAAATTCAAGCGTGTCTCGCATTTGTCTTGTACTTAACATTTGAATTTTTGGTGTTTATTTTTGCATACATATTTCCAGAGGTGGGGAGTCGAAGTCGGGAGTCGAGTTTTTTTGAAAGAGTCAGAAGTCGATTTAAAAATTCGACTCTCCAATCTTTAATAAGAAGAGAAGAGAAAAATATTGTCAATCTTTGAAAGAAAAGTGCTACGAACTACTATTTTTGGTGGTATCAATGACAATAGAAATTGGCGAAGAAGATACAATTTTGAACTTTACAAACTTTTAGAGATATTGACACTCTAAAATTTATTAAACTGAACAGAATGAGATGGGCCGGTCATCTCATGAGAATGGAAAGTGATAGAGCTGCTTTGAGGGTTTTCAATGTAACCCCTTTTGGACAGCGACCAAAGGGAAGACCGAAAAGAGATGGGTCGACTCTGATTTTAATGTTATTAAGATCAAAAACTGGAGGTCCACGGCCAAGAGGAGAACTGCCTCGCTGGATCTTTTAAAGAAGGTCAAGGCCCACAACGGGCTGTCGAGCCTGTTATGATGATGAATCTTTTATAAATTTTATAGTTCAAAATCTAGTAATTTATGTTAGAATGTAATAAGGAGGCCATTCAATTGTATCCTTCAATGATACAACCTGTTGGAAAACGGTTAGTGCTGTAGCATTTTTTTTCCCTCACGAGAAGAGTTTTGGATGTTATATGAAAAATATACGAGTATAATAAACTCATCACTCAAATTTGACAGCAGACGAGCTTTGGGTAATTATATTATATACAATTAGTGCTTTATACTGATGAGAACAACTTGTCACTCAAATCTGATAACAGATATTCATGTATAATGTCGAGGAAATTAACGAATGTCTGGGCGACCTTCACAGGTCGAAACAACTACAGATTAATTATGAACTATATTATGAGTTGTTCCATCGTGATAGGTGATAGACCACAAGCTAAGAAATGTCTACCCCAATGAAAAGTGAGGGAAGCTGACCCTCTTCTTGACGGATTGTCTTAAAATGATTATTTTTTCTGATGAAGAAGAGAGTTCTGCGACGGGAGCCAAATTTGAGATTGCATTCAGGGTTCAGAGTCGAAGTGAACCCATTGCAACCAATGGACCCGCCACTCTTGGGAACACCACCATCGACTACACCTTTGCAGTGCAAACGCCAATGAACGCCTGTTGCGCCAATGAAGAAGTATGTCAATTTCTATTTAAGAAATAAAGATTCAGGCTTTCATTTCTTGCAGTTTTTTTTTTTATAAAACAACTTAAAATTTTTTTTTTTGTTCTTAAAAACTGTAAAGTGATAAAATATGTCTCGGAAATAATAATACTAAACGTGTACACACTGTGATGGCCTCAATCCGTTGAAGTCAATGAAAGGATTTTTAGAAAGGGATCGAAAGGCAAGCTAAGTTCTGCTTCAGCACCAAACCACTTTTTCTATCCCGGGCAGAGTGCATCAATGGAGCAATGGCTTTTCGATCCAACGAGGTCTCAGTTGGTGGTGCAGCGAAACTGGAGAAAGTAGCCACTGTTCTAATTCAAGCCCACACCCAGGATTTTATCTTAAAGGGCGCCCAACATTATGTAGAATAATAGTTTAAAAAGCTGAATAAGTCATACTAAACTAAGTAATAAAGTTTAAATTCCATATCTATTCCATCTTATCCCACTTAGCCGACAGCAACATTTAGATCAAGTCCATGAAACTGTGTGTTCTCATGAAAGGAATGAAGAGGAGAGAGCAACTTCTGCTGTGATAGAGCATCTGTAGATGAATGAGTTCTACGCTGTACTGAAAAGAAAACTGTTAGTTACGATAAACACCGGGAGAAAAGGCAAGCATCACTGTGTCGTGATTTATCGGTCAAGCTCGAATCCACACGAAAAACTCCGAAAGCGAATGGCTCGATTGATGCCGAATTACAGAAAGTGCGAATCCCTCAAAAGCCGGATTAAAGAGCGTTTACTGTATTTTCTGTAGGATTTTAGGTTGCTCTTTAAAAAAAAAACTGTTGTAAATTGCAACATCCAAAATAAAAGCCTGTAAATATCATTGATTCGAATCGTTTGATTCATTCGAAGAATTATTCCTATCTTATATTTTTGTGTTGAGGAATGAGGGTAAGGTGTATGAGAGCAAGGTGGAGAAGATATTCATAGATGCAAATCTTATTGAAACGGTACAGAAAAGGAAAGAGGTTGGGTCACATTTTTTTTTTATCACCGACTTCCTGAATCGACCCTGTGTGTTCATACATGAAAAGAGCTTGCCTTTTCTACACCCGTCATACCGAATTTGTTTAAAATCTATTGGATTCATTCCTTTTTTCGCTTCAAAGAAATGCCGTCAACCTATCTGAATAAGAAACAGACGAGCTTTATTCACCGATTCTAATTCCATCTCGAAAAGGACCTGAAAATTTCAGTATAGATTTTACAAAAAGCAATTCCTGTTCCGTCAAAACAAAAAAACCATTACGTACTACTGACCCGCAAAACACAGCAACAAAGACAAACATATTGAATCGCCGTACATTCTACGAAGATGCATCATCGCACTGCTATTCCAGGATGTTAATTAGACGAATCATTCTGCTATCCATCTCCTTTGATAAAAAAAAAAAAAGAATCATTCATCTCATAACGAATTTTTAATCATTCATCTCAGAACGATTCAGATATCAAACGGGCATTGGGCAACTAAAGACAAAAACATTCTATGAAGTCACTCGTTTAAATATGGCCGCCACAATTCGAACTTTTGGAGAAAAACGAATTTTTGATTTAAAAGATTTTGTCATCGTTGACCTTACAAAAGTCCCAATAAACAAACTTGTCCATTCTTTGGAGTCGAGATTTTTTTGATAGAAAGGTGTCAGTTCCACAAAAGTGCTGAGGCTTTGAAATGAATCAGAACCTCGCCTTTTTTCCCGCCATGACAAGTCTGTTGCTGTTCGAGATGAGTGGCCCAGTTTCTGATCATCACAAAGGATGATGCATCGAATTAGTTGCGGCGAATAGAAACCATTCAAAACAGAAATAGAACACGTGTCAAACTCAATAAACAGCAACACAAAAACATAAAAGGATTAAATAAAAACATCATTAATTACAGTTCATCAGCATGTTCCTCGTCTGAATAAAAGGAATATTTCTCGCCTTATTTCAATAAAAACTTTTATGCATTGAAACCATAGAGTAGTAATATAACAGGGATTTAACAGCGTTGCCAGTTTGAAGAAAGCATAATCCTCACGTGTGGTTTAACATATGTGATGATAGCTTGGCGATTTTTGACAGCATTCTTTGCTATTGGCGAGAAGGGAGAAAAAAAGTCTACTAACCTACAACGATTTTCAAAGGAAATGGCTCACTTTTTCAGTAATCACTAAATGTAAAAATTTTTTTTTTTCTAAATATTTGGCATTTATGTTCTATTCATATAGCTTGGCGATTTTTGCCAACATTCTTTACTATTCTATGCTGTTGGTGAGAACGGGGAAAAAAGTCTACTAACCTACAATGATTTAAAATAAATGGTTCATTTTTTTTATCTGTTAATAAATATAAACTTAATTTTTATTTTCTAAATATTTGGCATTTATATTCTATTCATAAATTTTCTTCTGTAATATTATTTTCCTCCAAAATGAATAAAATAAAATATTCATTTATATAAACTTTTGTAATGTTTTGTTATACTTTATACAAAATTTCATACAATACATATATTTCTTTTATCTGTTTATCATTAGTAAGCCCATACTACTGTATCCAAAAGTAAGACCAATTTTCAATTTAAATTTCCCGGGCATATTGTATTTCAATTTTTTTTTTTTTTTTTTTTTTTTAGGTTCTTGGCATCTGTGTGAAATTTTACGTCAAAATATTCATTAGTGCTTGCGTTACGCTTGGGTTTGTGAAATGCTAAAACTGATTCTGGCGATTTTTTAAATGTCTGAATAAATTGAGCAAGAACTTGCATTCAATTTTGTTTGCAGAAACGTATAGAATGTTGCAGAAGGCATTCAGTGAGCATTCTTATATGGGAAAGAAATGTTTAGAAGTGGTAAAAACAGTTCAAAATAGGCAGAGAACGCGTTGAAGACAAAGAGCCCTCTGGTCGACCACCAACCTCAACCGACGAAACTCACGTCCAAAAATTAAAGATATGGTGCTTGCAAACCGTCGATTTACAATTAGAGACCTTGCTGATGATGTTGGAATTTCAAAAGGATCGATCCATTCCATTTTGGACCTCAAACGCGTCAAATCTCGATTGGTACCGAAAACACTGAAGACGCCAGTTCACATTGCATTGATTCTTCATAACTTTTTTGCCAAAAATGAAACTCGTATCGTTCCACAGCCATCGTATTCACACCGTGCGATTTCTGGGTATTCCCTAAACTCAAAAGACCACTCCGAGGACACAGTTTTGAATCGATTGAAGAGATTCAACGTGAATCACCGCTCGCTCTGAAGGCTTTTTAGCATGCATTGAGAATCGGAAAAAGTTGGCCTAAATGCATTGTGTCCGGAGGGGATTACTTTGAAGGCGATGAAATAAATTTGAAAGAATAAATAAAAAGTTTTTGAAAAAAAAAATAATTGGTCTTACTTTTTGAGCACAGTGTTAGTAATTATTCTTATGCAAATGTCTACTTTCATAAGTGTTGGTGCTTACATTTCTCTTGGACAAGAAATTAGACAGATTCCATTTATTCGGATAACATATTTATTAGAAAATGTAAAATTAAAAAAAACAATACATAATTTATTTAAATGACTAGCAAATAAAATCTTGATTAAAGTAATTCACAACGGTTCAAATATATATATATACTTCAAAAATATAATTCAAATAACAAAAACATTTTTTTACATGGACAATTGCGCTATCCTAACAATTCTATCTCTGGTATAAACTAATAAACATATTAATTACCAAAAAAATTATTTCAGTTATAGTTTTTCTTCCTTAGATTGAGGTTTAAAAAAATTCTTAAATAAAATAATATCAATAACAGACAGCGACGGATTTAGGCTTAGGCCCGGACCTAAGATGGCAAATTTTTAGGGGCGCCAAAATTTTCGAGGTGCCAAAAATTTGAAATCGATTTCGTTTTTATCAACTGTAAGACCGAATTTTAATGCTTTTTTTCTTGCTTTGACAACCTCAAGATTGCAATATTTAAAGGGTAGAATTATTTCTAAAATAATTAATCGTGTAAGTAGTAAAATTTAAAAATATCTAACAAAAAAAAAAAATTTTCGTTTCGCATTCATCTATTGAAATTAGATTATTCAAAAAAATTATATATATATATATAATTCATGCCTAAATTTAATTCGAATCCATTATTACTATTCGTATTATTATTATATATAATGGCGTCAAATTAACTTGGGCCTAGGGCGCCAACGAACCTAAATCCGTCACTGTCCGGAATGCCTCATATAAACACACACACACACATAAAAATATCAGAAAATAAATAGAAGCAACATTTTTCTATTCTCAATAGTAACAACACTGATTGTTAATTATTGTAATTTACAAGTAAGTATATTAAATAATTTTATGTAATGGAGAATCTTAACATAAAAACATAATAAATGACACATTTTCGATGCTTTATTTAAAGAAAAAGATTTATAGAAATAGTTTACACGAATTGCATTGTATGTTTCTTTTACACTGACAAGCAAAACTTAAGCAACGATGCAATTTTTTACGCAGACAACCATTTATAAATCAATATTCCCCATCCACTTATTATATCATTATCGATTTTTCAGTCAAAATTAATAAAATCCACAACACCAATAAAAACATTCTGTCAGTACTCCATAAGGAAATAAAATTTCTCCTCTTCTTTTTTTATTTATTTCTGAAATTTCTATCAATTCAAAAATCTTTCACGCCATTTACGTGTATGACACTGCAATCGTGTGTAACAATAAAAACCTGAAATTTCCTATTACTATAATCAACAAACATCTCAAAAGCTCCTAATAACCAATTCAAAAGGGCCTGAATGGCCGAGTGGCTAGCGCTCTGGCGCTCGGTACCGAGGTTTCGGGTTCGAGTCCCGGCGGTGCCATGGATGTTTGTAGTGGTTCGGAACCCACTTTAAACCGTAGGTCCCGGTCTAACACGATCGTAGAGCGTTGTGGAGAGTGACATATTAAAAATAAGGAAAAAAAAACTAACTGTTCATATATATATAGTGATTGGGGGGATTATAGTCCTTGTTGCTTCGCATTTCCATATACCACTTCATTCATCACCAATTCATTAAATAGGAAATTATCACTAACATTGAAAAACCGAGGCCGCCTTTACCAAAAATAATGAATTAAAAAAATATATATATATCATTACAACACTTAAAGACGAAATTATGCCTTGGAACGAGCAAACTATCTTGATGTCATTTTAGATAAGCATTTAATTTCGTAAAAACATAATCTTTACGAAAAACAAAAAATTTCGCAACTTTATAGGAAAACTTATCCACTATTTCATAACATGAAAATTTTAATATGCAAGGCCATTCTCAGACCTGTAATCAATTATGATTGCCCAGTTTGAGCCTATATAACAACAACAAGAAAAATAAATGTATTCTGAAAACACAGCAAAATATGATTATTCATCAAATTTTAAAAACCAAACAGTTTATGCGTAGCTATGAATTTCGGGCAATAATCGGTTTTCTCGTACTAAAACTTATTAAGCTTAATTCATTATTTAAACATTCATTAAAATATTTCCACGAAATTCTTTAGCAGTCGTAAAAATCATGAAAATTCTGCAATCTAGGAAACTGAATTAGCTGATGCATCCCATTGAGGTAGAATGATGGGCAAATTTGAAGAGGACGAGGTAAGTCCAAGCGATTCGAATCGATAAAGACGGTATAAGGGCGTCAAATTAACTTGGGCCTAGGACGCCATTGAACCCAAATCCGTCACTGTAAATAATCATTCGCCAATCCTTACTTTAATTGACTACAAAATCATACTAAAATTTCAAGTTTTAATGTTTCCATTTGACAGTGGCTCCATACATCATCTTATTTAAATAAAGCTTTTAATTAAAACAATTACATTTCAAATAGAAAAACTCCACCCTGTCCATTTAAATTGAATCCCGATATATAATAATAAAAAATGTATATATACTTATAGTCCGATAATGAATTATGTGGAATGGGAGACAGAGGATTTAATGGCAAAAACGGACAAATCGATTATTTGTGTGGGGGAGATGCTAGTCAGATACACTCGGTGCAAAGCAGCTTCTAAAAAACAAAGTATAATAGTTCTTCTAGCTCTTCTTTTAATATCATGTCATCTAAAATTTTAATTATTAAAATTCTTTTAATTGCACATCTCTCCTGAATGACATTTCTTCCCCTATGCAACTGCTCTTTTTTGAATCTGTCTGTCTTGGCCACTTGCCAATTATCTACAAGATTGGTGGCCAGACTTCACTACAATATAATGTGGCAAAAAGTAAATAAATATCTTGATAGGCGTCTTTACAAATGATTCATGAGTACTTAGTATTAATCATACTAAATATTTCAGTATTTAGCATGATTTTTGTAATAAACTAGTGCAAAAGTGATTAGTCAAGATGGTTTCTATTATCAATTTTTTAAAAAAATATTTACAAGCATAAATTGATCCAAATAAACTTGTAGGTGTTCAAGCATTATCTGACAACAAACCAAACTAACATCATCACCCAAGCAATTATCCTGATGGGTTGCATTGCACACCTATTATTCACCTGATATGAATCTATGTGATTGGAGATCTTTGTGGTCATATAATAGATTTGGTTTACAAGACACCATTGACAGATAACTTATTAGCATCAAAAGGTCCATAACTGATGCATTTGCAACATTAATTAAAACTGCTAATTTAATAAATACATGTTATTCAAATAATTTGAATTTAATACTGGCACAGGTAGCATTTTTTTGTAAAAAACAATGGCATTCTCTATTAATAATGATCTCACAGTGCTGAATTTTATAAAAGCTATAGGCTGACCATAAATAATGCTAACTAAGAAAAAATAAAAACAAAAAATTAAATCTAACAAAACAAAAATAAGTTTCCCTAAAAATGACTAAAACACAATTAAGATAAAATGCATTAAATAAAACACCTCATGTTAAGAGGAGATCGGGTGACATATAATGAGATTGACTAGTTGTTGGGAGAACACATAACCGAGACAGAAAGAATTGACGTTTTGCAACTAGTCAACTAGAATCTGCTCTACAAATATGGTGAACATTTTTTTTGTCCAAAATTTCATTTATAATCAAGAAAATTTTTTTATCATTTTACACACAAAAGATATATATCACATTTGCATAAAATAGCCAATAAAGAATCCCATTTCTTAACACTTATTTCAGAAATTGAAAGTGCTTTAATGCCTTCTTTTTAGCATTAGATTTTAAAGTAGAGGACACATTTCAATGATCTTGTACATTTATAGCAATTACCATCTTCTGATGAATGAACACTCAGTAACATGGTTTTAGAACTTGGTGCATTGCCTTTTGAATCGAAACACAATGTGCTTTTGCCAAGAAGCATATCAAAAGAGGAGGATTGTGAAGAACAAACATCACCAAAAAGGTAAGGAGGCCTCCAACTACACTTCCCAGTGGGTCTTTACAAAGCCATGAGCTGAAAAGAAAAGTTGTTCAACATTTATTCAGTAACTTTTTTTTTTTTTGCTTACTAAGTGATGATATATTTTATTTAGCTATTATATTTTGATAAAATTTTCTAGTTTTGATTACCATGAAACGTTTAAAAGAGGCCACTTCACAAAGCAGCCCTACTTTCTGCAAAAATGATTTTCCTTCTTAGATTTTATGTTAAAAGAAACACGAAATTTACAAACACTTATGCCATACAACTAGTGGATCACCAGTTTTCTGCATGAGAGGACAGTGGAAAAGTTCACTAATAACTGGAACATCTTTTTTAATTGTAAGGGAATAAATGCAAACTAAAGGAAATTCTTTGCTTATAATTTATGCTGGCCACCTCATTTGTGTGTCAATGATTTAACTTTAAGAAAACAGGACTTGAAAATGGGTGGATGGTTATGTTTTCTCACCAAAGGACTAGAACGATACTTTAGTATACATCATAATCTATCCCAGATCCTTGAATTCACACTAAATTAATTTTTCCCATAAGAGAATAAATTATTCGTCTGTTCTAATGAAAAAGATAAATAAAATGGATTTTTTTAAAATAATGTTTACTATAATAATCATTACTAAAACATATAAATATAAAAGCAGTTAGACGAAATACATAAATTTACCAACTTTAAATCTATATTTTCTTTCTTTTTTTTTTCCTACTTGGACATGGCTAAGAATCACCAGATTTTATTATTGTTAAAAACCAGCATTTACTTTATTTATGCCTCCTCCTTAAGATGTTTTGAAAATTTAACATTTCCCGATCATTTCACTTTTCTATAATATAATTCAACACGGATATTTTTTTTTAAAGGGAACTAATATGAGAAATTTTTTTAAGTACAATCTATTTCTTTTATTTTCTAAATTATGATTTAAATAGAAAAGTTGTTCTCTTTTTTTCAAGGAAATATAACAACCTTTCATAACATGAAATTAAAATTTCATG